>OOFG01059772.1:0-13099 GCA_900323295.1 Molva molva
TATTAATAAAAATAATATATATATAAAATACAATTATTGTTAAATTATTTAGTATAGCACCTTTCACAGTGCAAGGTCACAAAGTGCTTCACAAGAGTAACATTGTGGAAAATAAAACCATAAAACAATACAAAGAAACAACCAATACAACATAAGCAACAACAGAACTTAAACACACACACACAATTACTCAACAGCTGGAGGCAAGACAAAGACCAGTTTGAATAAATTAATCTTCAGCTACTTTTTAAAGGCTTTCAAAGACCTTTTGTTTTAAGATGAGCACGAGGGACCACTAGTAAACCAGAAGGTCTAAGTGATCTACTGGTGATATAAGGATGGAGCAGGTCAGAGATGTACACAGATGCCTGTCCATGCAAGGCACCATATGTAAAAACGAATACCTTAAAATTATCCTGAACCTGATGGGATGCCAATATTCAGAAGATAAGATGGGTTTGATGTGAGTCGTACTGCTGGACCTGGTCAACAGCCTTACAGCAGGGCTCTGTACCATTTGTGGATGGTCCAGAAAAGACTTTCTGAGGATGGGAAAAAGGGTTAGTCTAGTCTAGCCAGGATTATATAAAAGCGTGAAGGATCATCTCTAGCTCAGGATGTGGTACAAAAGACCGGAGTTTGGCAATGTTCCTTAGATGGAATAAAAATGTACGGAACAACGATTTAATATGTTGATCAAAGTACAACTTTAACACAGAGATTTCTAAGATTAGACTTTACAGCTGCAGACAGGGACCCACTACACTATTCATCCTTCGACGCTGTGCTGGCCCAAGCAATGACAAGGACCTCAGTCTCATCTGCGTTTAGCTGTAAAAAGTGGTTCCATCCAGTCCTTAATGCCAGTCAGACAATTATGCTAAACAATCAGTGTGTCAGTCTCATCAGACTTTAAAGAGCCAGTGAACCCAAAACCACTTTTTATTCGTTTTAAACGTGGTTATATGGTTTTTATATGATCGTCAACATAGTAATCTATGCCATTTTATCACTGTTACTGAAATAAGGCCACATTGTCTTGACGTCAGAGTGCCTTTTCCGAGGCACCCTGACGTCAATGGGGTACTGGCAGCGCGGTTTGTGTGGACGTGTGGAGCTCTGTCCAAAGTTTAGCTTTAGCTTTGTGGCGTTTTTTTTAACGCCACAGTGAGTGTGGATGGTGAAACTCCGTTTGAGCAGTGATTTATTTAATACCCGCATCCGAGGGTAAGGCTTCCCGGACACATATAGCAAAACGCTACGGTGTGTGTGGATGGTGATGTATTTAATGTCTGCGTCCGAGTGAGGGTTAGGCTTCCCGGACACCTATAGTATAATGTGTGTGGCGCATACAACATCGCTTATTATAACGCTCATAACAGTTACATAACGACGGTACAAAAAAAGTATCATAAAGTTGCCGTGGGTCGTTAACATGGGGATAACACGCCCCCCTCTTTTCTAAAACTCTCAGCCCAAAACACATTTTTAAATCACAGTGTTCGAATTCCATCTGAAAAAGTGGGTTCACTGGCTCTTTGAAGAGACAGACAGCTGGATATCATCAGCGTTACAGTGATATGAGATACCTTTCAATTTGATTACAAAATGACCTAAGGCATATACATCGCAATTAATATAGGACCCAAGACAGAACCTTGAGGCAAACCACAGGAAAGAGCAGCAGTTTCAGACATGTAGGATTCAAGCAACACAGAAAAACTCAGATCTGAGAGACAGTTGAGGGTGCTCCCAGAGACACCCACCCACTGTCTAAGCCTTCCAGTCAGGATGCTGTGATCTACAGTATCCAAAGCTACACTAAGATTCAGCAGCCCCAAAACAGAGTATTCACCCACATCATAGGACCACATTATGTCCTTGGAGACTCTGAGAAGGGCTGTTTCAGTGGAATGCTTCTGACGGAAACCAGTTTGGAATTGAACTAAAATGTTGTGTGCAGTCAAAATGGACAACCATGCACACGAAATATACACTAATGTCACAGAGCAGACCATTCTGCAGCGATCAACGTAATCAATGGTGTTTGTTTGTACCCAAACATCACTCCCCCAGTCCTGAGAAGATCCCTATACTTACTTACCTTGTTCCTCGCAGGTTCTCAACAGATGAGGGCCAGTGCTGGCACGTGTACAACTTCACCAGCAACCCGCTCCACTTCAGCGGGATGGACAGCGAGCCCGGCTCTCGCTCCATGAACGTCAGCCTCTGGGGCTACAGGACTGACTTCAGCAAATGGGAGGTGATCACCATAGACTTTGGAAAGCTGCTCGACAGAGACTGTGAGTATGTGGTGGGGGGAGATTCCATGCATATCTGGTGTATCTCTTTATTCATTCCAGGAGAATAACATAAAAGTACATCAAGGTAATACAAATACAGATATAGTGGCTACTAGTAGAATGCTGACCTAGAGATCCGTACGACTGTAACATTCAAGGCATGACCAAGTTTTTTGGCATGCATGTTTGTGTGCCTCTGTGTTCAAATCTGTGTCTGCGTGCGTGCATCTGTGTGTGTGTGTGTGTGTGTGTGTGTGTGCGCCTGTATGTGCATGTATGTACAGGTGGTGATGAGGACTACGTGCAGTGGCTGGCCCACTCCGCTGACCTCAGCAACCCCAGCAACGGCTGCATGCTGGGCTACAAGGAGCACTTCCTGCGGCTCAGGAAAGACTCGGTTTGCTGGAACGGCAGGGGCTACGCTGTCACCAAGCAGCCCACTCCCTGCCCCTGCACCAAGGATGACTATCACTGGTATAACCTTGTTTCCACTCTATGGGATCTGCTCCTACTGTATATATGTGTGTAATACATATACAGTATAACCAGTTTATAAACAGCAACTAGTATTCAATACCCAGCATGTGAATGGCAAAGTATTAGAAGAAGTACCAACATTTATTCAATATTCAATAACTATTCAATTTCCCATTAGCAAGTAGAATTATAAGCCTTTTTCAATTACACACCAGCCATCCACACACATGTACTTGGTAGCAGGTGGCATGTAGCCAGGTATTCACCGGTGTCTGTCCTGCAGTGACTTTGGCTACTACCGGTCGGAGACCAGTGGGGAGTGTGTGGAGCAGGAGGAGATGAAGGGCCATCCTCTGCAGTACTGTCTGAACGGGACCACGGAGCAGCTCCTCACCTCCGGGTGAGGATCTCATTGCTCTTCAATGTTGACCCCCTCAACTTGTCTCCTCTCCTTTTTCTCTGTCCAGCGTTTAAGCCATTTCTGTGTTCATGTTGTGCCTATTGAAACCCTTTCCATTGTTTATTCATTGCCTGGCCCTTGCCTTTTTTCATGGCTCACGTCTCTTCCAATCTCGGTCATCATTAAGCTACCGGAGGATTCCTGGAGACCAGTGTGAGGGGGGATTCCAACCAGAAAGGAAGGAGATGGACCTGAACAAGAGGTGCACCAGCAGCAGTCTCTATCCAAAATCCCTGGTCAGTCCTGCTGTCCAAATACACACATCCAATATACCTAAACCCACATATATACCTAAACCCACACATCCAATATACCTAAACCCCTTCCTTCTCGCCATCCCCCACCATTGCAGCCAGCATGTTTCAGGCATCGCTCTCTTCCTGCGCTGTTATTCTCTTGTGTCTTCAGGTTGAAGACCACGTGTCAAACACCGCTGTGATCGTGATGGTGGTCATTGTTCTCCTACTGACGAGCACTGCCACGGGCGTTTGGCTGGTGAAGAAATACGTCTGTGGAGGGAGGTCAGTTCAGGAAAGCCCTTTTACCTCTGCAATTATATTATCGTGAAAGGTTGCAATTCATTTAATCATACATCAAAATATCTGGCAAAATAAAAAAATTGGATCACAATTTAAAAGAAATCCATAATCATGCAGCCCTAATACACACTTATGCAAACGCACACACACCCACTTAGCGCTTACACTTCTGTCCTTTCGCTATATTTTAACCATCAAGGTTCCTTGTGCACCGGTACTCTGTGATGAGGGAACATGCGGAGGCCAATGGGATAGAGGAAGTGGACCATCTGGACACTCACACGATGGAATCTGGGAAGACACACTACCACGACGATTCAGATCAGGTATCCCATTACATGTCTTCAGTGTCTTACTATATAGCATTATTGAGGCGTGTATGAAGATGAACCTATTTTTATACATCTGTTCTGTTTGCCCTTATAGGACCTATTAGAATAAGGCGTGGATGTATCAAAAGGACTGTTCGTCAAAGGATCTTCAAAAATTTGATTAAAGTAACATATCCAAGACACAGTTTTGCCAACGATGCCTACCGGACTGCTACACCTCTTTGCCTGCTGCCAGTAAACTATGTTTCTGAGTGTGTGTTCGAAATATCTAGTGCCCCTGGTGGATAGAGAGCGCATTTCTGTTTCATGTGACAGAGGGAGTAGCCAACCATGTGCAGATGACAAGGAGATCTTTGGTGGCCTTGGAGAGATCCTGTTTGGTGTTGTTTGGTCTGTTGCTAATATCTTCTTTTCTCTCACTGCCTTGAGGTGGGGGTGGTGGAGGTCATGTCAGTATTTTTGGGGCCACTCCTGATGAACGATATGCCGACGTTGACCCTGGTCATGGAATGTCCACACAAGTTATTCCAGCTCTTCAGTGCAGTCATTAATTGTAGCATAGAATAGAACAGACAAAATTGAATGATGTTACTTCAGTCAGTGAAGCTGTTGGTGTCTGCTGACAAGTTGAAGACTGAAATGTACAATCTTGTTATGACGATTAAGGCTATAACGGAACAACTTCATGATTAAATATTTCTTTGTATGCGTGGTGGATATGAGACTTGAATTATTACCAAAGCACTTTGATTGTTTGTCTAATGTTAAATAGATTTGTTTAAACAAAACACTTGTCCTTTGTGCCAATATCATAAGGACAATAGAAAACCAACTCTACTTGAAAAAGAATAACAAATAGTTAGCAAACTATTTGTCCGACCACAGTTTCAAATAACATTTTCAGTGTCACAATTGGAACTTTTCTAACAATTGACATGTGCAGGGCTTGTGGCCCATGCTTTCTATTTCAAGCCGAGGCAATATTACCGCAATAAATAAGCTATAGAAACAAAATGATCTAATGTAAAGGCCAAACCTAATGGACATTCAGATTAACTAACTCATTTACAAAAGTAAGTTAGCATATGTCCAAGCAATTGGTTCATCATTTACATACAGAACAAGTCATTTTTCAGATTTAATTTTGCACTGTAACTACCGATCTGTGAAAAGTAAATTCATGTATCCACCTTCATTTAATTTAATTGTCGTTTAACTGTTTGTTCCAACACATTTGACTTCCATTTGTTATTGCATCAATCTTGCATTTCTGTGAATATGAGAAAAAAAAATCCCCATTATTATTCCATAGTATAGACATTTAATAATTTTCTTGTATTTAGTAAATATACCATCATGTATATGTATGCGTGTTTCTGTTTGACTAAAGGCAAATAAAACTGGCTACACTGTTACCACACTGCTGTACAGACTCTATGTTTTGCAATTTGGCTTACATTTCTGGTTATAGACTGTATATGTTATATATCAGTTCTGATAACAGATATTGAGCTATGTCCGCAAAGGTTCATTTTACACATCAAGTCTTTAAAACTCCGATATAAAACTGAACGTGAAGGAAGTGATCTTCGTATATTTGAGTATGTTCACCAGTAGGCGGCGCACTACTTTACTTGGGGGAGGTCTCGACGTATACGCGGAACTTGTGTATCCGTCATCATTTTGAATCTTGGCTATTTGATGTTACATGTTCAGTTAGTATTTTAGCTTTTGTTGTCAATAATTGGTTCTCTGGCCACCAGAGTAACACAACGCGGGCAATAATGTAATATACAATAAAGTTAGACGTGATGCCTGTCCACGAAGGTTAGCTAATATAAGTGGTTTACTGAATATTGTTGGATTTGCTGGTTAGCTCCGTTAGCGTGTTTCGTAATGGGTGAGTTAACGTACATCGCCACCAGCTCATGATCGTTTGGCCACCTGCTAAAACTTGTGTGCAGAGTAGTGAGTACTGAGATAAAGTATACGAACAAATGCGTTGTTTTACGTTTAAGCCCTACAGGACATATGTCGCAGTCATTTATATTACGTTATCGATTTTTCTAAATCATGGACCTCATTGTTGCACGAACATAAATTAAGTGATAGAAGACAACGATGCACTGGCTTAACGTTAAACCCAAGATCCTTTTAACCAGCCAGCAATGGGACAGTTATTTAAGAATAAGTGCGGAGAGGGAAGTCAAAATGAACATGATGCAATAGATGTATCATATATGTGGCCCATGGTAACGTTACAGCTCTGGAACAAGGCGTTATAACTGCATTTACGTTGTTGTATTTCAGGTTCCGCTGGTTTAATATGAGCTCTTTATCACCCCAGCCCCTGAGCTCATGCAGAACACTACCTGGAGAGGGAAGTCCGGTAAGAATCTGAATTTAATGACGACGTTGTTGTCTTTAACTGTACTTTAACAAATGTTTAATCAATGCTAAAAAAAAGGTTTACTTTTTAAGGTCCAGCCCAAAGCGCCTCTCCTGCAAATTCTGCGTGTTGCTGGAGCCCAGGAAAATGTATTTACCCTTAAAGAGGTTAGTTGTTAGAAATCAGGATTAAAATACTACATCTCCCATCGGATATGTTCTACTTGTACTAGTGTTACAGTAACACCAACGTTTTACCCCTATCCAAACGTGGATACATTTAATATATGGAGTTTTTTGGTCTGTAGGTGATGCACTACCTGGGACAATACATCATGGGGAGGCAGCTGTATGACAAGCAGAGACAGCACATTGTGCACTGTCAGGATGACCCACTTGGGGAACTGCTGGAAGTGGATAGCTTCTCAGTCAAAAATCCAAGGTAAATACAGGTTTAACCCCACCCAATGGCTTAATTTAGTTTTGCATTGGCTTTGTTTAAGTTTGCATTTCCTCTATTTTAAAATGTATATCTTTTTGGATTACAGCCCAGTGTATGAGATGCTGAAGAAGCACTTGGTGGTGGTTGGGGCTAGCAGTAAGTGCTTTATTTATACATTTGAATGTATTGCATGTTTGTTTTGATAGGACATTGGAGTGAACATATTCTTCCTATGTTCCGTCATGTGTTGTATAACAGTACTGTACATTATATTTTGTTCATACATGCTGCTATTCTGATTCATATTAATTCTGTTCTATCTTTTCCCCTTTTTGTTTGAGTGACTTAAATACAACATTAGTATGGTGATATATATTTCACCATAATGATGACCTTGTTTTACAGAAACAGGAAGTAAACGTTTTTTCTTCACCAATTTCCTCAGTTAGCCTTTTTCTATTTGGAGTGTGTATGTATGTACAACAGTGCATCAGTTCATTTTTGCAGGACATTTTCTTGAAAATGTCTATGATGTCGACAACATTACCTTTTTTTCTTCTATTTCTGCTGAGCCGGGAACAGCCGACGGCAGACGATGGTTGAGTGAGCGTGTGTCTGAGTGGGTCTAAACAAAAAGTAAAAGTAGTAATGTTAAGGGTGGGGTGGTTTGCTCTTTCTGTTACTGTGTCTCATTTGAAATGCAGACGCTGCTGAGAATCTTTCTTTGGGCCGTGAGTGTGTTGAGAGCGGAGTGGAGGATCGCGGTCAGGTAAAGCTGAAGCATGGTGCTCGGAAGAAACAGAAACCCCTCCGTCTTGTCACCCCACTACACACAACTCCCGCTCGCACCAGCACTGGTTTTGGCTCCAATTGGTCTTATTCCACCGTGTGTGTCATTTTCTCAACCCGGTCAAACCAAAGTTTCCTCGGTTGCCGTTGACTTGTGTGCACTGGGGTGGTGGGCCAGGGCTGCTGTCTTCATTGGTGTGCATATTGTACAGAGTGGCACCGTCTCTGTACGACCCCATCCGTGGCACTGGTCTGGTCGCGTTGCCCACACTCTTGTGTGACGCACCAGCTCCACCCAGTGGATGGGGGGGCAGAGTCACTCTCTCTGTCTGTCACAGAGTTCTCTTCTCTGCACCGGAACCAGTGGGGAAAACACAGCTCCTGATCCAGGGGCCAGCCCCAACGATACTCTGTATCTTCCTCTTGTGTCCTCCTACCCCTGTTCTCCCAAACCCCTCTGCCCAGCCCCTAACAACTCCTCTTACACCTCATTAACAACATTGTTAAAGGCAACTTGGCATTAGAGGTGAAGAGCTTTGATGCAGCCTACCTCACAGACATTGGTTCTCAACGGCAGCAATATAATCTCTTCAGAATATTTTGAGGTATGTCTCACATAACAAGGCTTCCAAACCCCTCCTACTTAAGATACAACACAAGTTATCAAATGTCTTTATTTCAAATTTGGATGTAGATGAACCTCGCATATTTTTTCATCTATCCCACAACGGGTTCCTCTCTGGAGTATTAAGCACTCTGGCATGTCTATAAATCTTTATTTAATCAAATCTTTCCTCCTTTAGCTTACACCCCGTCTACAACATTGTACTAACGCAACTGCCCAGGCCATTGGTCAGAACCAAGGAGGTTTGGTTAGGCCCTACCCCCACCTACCCCTCCCCCATTCCAACCAATCCCGTTTGCCATCCGGCCCCCCTCTCGTGATGGAGCTGTGGGTCCCCCTTGTGCCCCGTTACCGCTCTGTTCTCTAATGCTTGATGTTCTCTTCTGTCTAACGTAGATGGGTGGGGTGGGGGCAGTAGCAGGACTGGAGCCCGGCAGGGAAAGGCCCCTCCTCCTGCCGACCCCCTCCCAGAGACGACCCCGGGAGTGTGACCAAGGTAATTGTAGCAATGTCCGTTGCCACACTCCACCTAGGTGGCTTTTACTGGGCTCTCCCGAATCCAGGACACAGGGTGGTGATGTTGAACCTCATTTATTGCAGAGTGTGGATATATTGATAAATACAGATGTTGATCCATGCTGCCATGTAGGAGATCTCCCTGAGTGTGTGCGGTGATGGCTGGTTCAACCTGTGCTGATTGATTGCTCAATGCACAACAGGTGTTTTTCTTAGTGATATTGTGATGTTTGTCAAGATCTGAGATCTGAGCAAGCGGCCATTTTCTATTTTGCAAAGTTTGACAGTTGTTTGGTTTCTCAATAGACTCTCTTGATGGCTTGCCACGGTCAGCCTGCAAACGGCCCAAACTAGACGTTACTTTGGACGAGTGGGACCTCTCTGGTCTGCCATGGTGGTTTCTGGGTAATATCGGCAGCAACCACAGCTGCAGGAGTAACGGCTCTACAGACATCGTCACTAACCGAGTAAGCATATTGAAAAAGTAAAGGCCGCTGGCCCTCCTCGGGCCCCTGGTGAGGAGGGAGCGCGACCCGCTGATGTGACGGGTCCGATATCCGCCGCGCAGGAGCAGGACACGGCGGTCGTGTCGGACACCACCGGAGAAGACCTGTGGTTCCTGGAGGAGGGCGAGAGCGAGCGGGTGAGCGTGGAGATGAAGGAGGCGGCGCTGGAGGCCGGCGGCGGCGGCGGCGAGGGGGAGGCCTCCCCAGAGGAGGAGCAGGAGGACACGGGAGCGGTGAAGGAGGAGCGGGCCGACGGAGAGGTAGGGCGTGTGTTCTCTGGGGGCCTCCATTGGTCGTGTGTGGTTAGCGAAGGGAGGAGGGAGTGTTTTTCTATAACCTCTTGCTTAATGTGATTGGATGGGGTTAGATCCAGGAGGAGCCCGATGAGGACTCCCAGTGTCTGAGCGATGACACTGACACAGACATCTCCACGCAGGTCTGTGTTTTATTATTTCTTAGACCCCCTGTGTTTTTTGAGTGTGCTGCATCCTCTGTTGACGGTCGGTTCCGCGTGTCGTCGCCACAGGACGCCTGGCAGTGCACGGAGTGCAAGAAGTACAACACCCCTCTCCAGAGGTACTGCGTCCGCTGCTGGGCCCTCCGCAAGGACTGGTACAAGGACGTGCCCCTTCTCGCCCACTCCCTCTCGGCCCCCGACATCCCGGCCTGCAGCTCCTTGGCCCCCCCCGACGAGAAGGACAACAGCAACGCGGGACTGGACTGCACCCGGACGGTGTCGGACCCGGGCATCCTGCCCTCCCACTGCAGGCCCGACCGGCCGCTCCCCACCCTGGGCTCGGCCAGGGGCAAGGGCCCACTGGCGTTCGGCCTGACCAAGGAGGGGCCCCTGGCGGGGGGCCAGAGCCAAGAGAGCGTGGGCGCGGAGGCGGGGCCCGAGGCCCTGCTGGAGCCCTGCAAGCTGTGTCGGGTGCGGCCGCGCAACGGTAATATCCTCCACGGACGCACCGCTCACCTCATCACCTGCTATACCTGTGCAAAGAGACTGCGCAAGTCCCAGGAGCCCTGCCCTGGCTGCGGGAAGATCATCCAGAGGGTGATCAAGATATTTGTTGCATAATTAAAAAAAAAAACCATTACAAATTATTTTTTGATGGTTAAAGTTTCACAACACACGCACGCTTAACAAAACGCCTAGCGCTTGAATGGGAAGTTTCCCCATGGGTGCCTCGTTTTTTATTTGACCTCAGCTTTCAGATATGTTATACAAGAAGGCCAATGTTTTGTGCTACACTCAATATAGAGGAGGTACACAATGAGGTATTTATTTTATTTATTGCAGGTCCTCAATGTGGACTGTTGTGTAACCGAGGTTTATTAGATGCTATAAAAGGCTTTTGTTTCAGGCTTGATCTATTTTGGCATTTGGTCGTTCTGTCCTTTTTGCCAGACTGCATCGTTGCCATGTGATGCCGAGTGGTAGTTCAGAACAACCAGTGGTTCATCCGTTGGAACACTGGTTTCTCTTTCCCTCCCAGCCCTTTCCCAAAATAAAACTCACAGTAGTGTTGCACGGTATACTGATACTGGAACCGTATCACAATACCCTGCCATTAAAAACGGTACAATACCCCATTTTATTAGTACTGGTAATTTAAGAATGAGTGTGTCTTAAGCCGTATTTCCTGAGTTCCATGAGTTGCTTCGATGTGTGACCGCGGGACATGTGCATGTGTGTGCAGTGCTTTGTATCCACTCCCTGCAGGCATTGTAGACATGTCATCAGTTATTCTTTTCTCTCATATGCATGCTAGCTTTCATGTGAGAACCAGAGGCATTTCTGCAAGTTACTCTAAACTGACGGCACGTAGTCTTTGTCTGAATGAAGCGCTCTGCTTATTCCATTCACCGAACATCGAGTGGAGGATATCTATAAAAAACGATATGACTGCGTTTGTTGCTTGCTATAATCTGAAGTAGTCCAGGCGGGTAAACTGATTATCAATGATTAAAAAATGATTAAATATTACTTTGAAGACGCGTTTGACTGCAAAACACAGGATATTTTCAATGTCCTGCTTTGCCAAATGTGCGCATGCGCCGGAGAGTATTCACTCATTTTAGAGCTTCTTTCTTTTGTGTCAAATGACCTATTTCGGTTGTGTAATGCACATTATGATGGATATTTCTTAAAATTTATTACGAAGAAACTAAATGTTTGTGAAAAAGTATAAATGTTTGAATCTTCTCTCTCATGGTGTTTACCTGCCAGGGTTAGATGTTGGAATGTTCTCTCTCATGGTGTTTACCACTGCCAGGGTTAGATGTTTGAATGTTCTCTCTCATGGTGTTTACTACTGCCAGGGTTAGATGTTTGAATGTTCTCTCTCATGGTGTTTACCACCTCCAGGGTTAGATGTTTGAATGTACTCTCTCATGGTGTTTACCTGTCAGGGTTAGATGTTTGAATGTACGCTCTCATGGTGTTTACCTGCCAGGGTTAGATGTTTGAATGTTCTCTCTCATGGTGTTTACCTGCCAGGGTTAGATGTTTGAATGTACTCTCTCATGGTGTTTACCTGCCAGGGTTAGATGTTTGAATGTACTCTCTCATGGTGTTTACCTGCCAGGGTTAGATGTTTGAATGTTCTCTCTCATGGTGTTTACCTGCCAGGGTTAGATGTTTGAATGTACTCTCTCATGGTGTTTACTACTGCAGGGTTAGATGTTTGAATGTTCTCTCTCATGGTGTTTACTACTGCAGGGTTAGAGGTTTGAATGTTCTCTCATGGTGTTTACCTGCCAGGGTTAGATGTTTGAATGTTCTCTCTCATGGTGTTTACCACTGCCAGGGTTATATGTTTGAATGTACTCTCTCTGGTGTTTACCTGCCAGGGTTAGATGTTTGAAGGTTCTGTCTGATGGTGTTTAACACTGCCAGGGTTAGATGTTTGAATGTACTCTCTCATGGTGTTTACCTGCCAGGGTTAGATGTTTGAATGTACTCTGTCATGGTGTTTCAGCATTGTAAGACGCTTAGGAGAAAAGCCTCCACCATAGCATAAGTAGCTTAAATAATGATTTGATGATATAACTCTACAACACCTTTATAGTAACTGTGTACCCACCAACACCGACCCGGCTCTACCTGGCTCTGAGCAGCTGGTGTTTAGCAGGGCTGCAAGGTGCAAAGACTGCCAGCAACACACAAACACTTTTGACTCGCACGCCAGCACTGTTAACTTGGTGTGTGTGTGTGTGTGTGTGTGTGCCATTTTGACCGGCCAGCGATGCAGGCAACATCCGCCCATTTCACCTCGGCCAAGACGCTCTGCTGTGCCAGGGACAGACGCTCTCTCTTTCTCCTTCTCTCTCTCCATCCCTCTCTTTCCCTCCCCTTTTTTCTCAGTCTCCTGGGCTCGCTCTTTGTCTCTGTCTGTCTGTTTGTCTGTCTCTCCCTCTCTCTCTCCAAGACAGAACAACGTGAGAGAATGCAGATGAGTATGAAGACAGGGGGTTATTTCCACTGGGAGGGAGGGATGGAAGGAAGGAGGGTGGAAGAGAAAGAAAGAAAGAAAGAAAGAAAGAAAGAAAGAAAGAAAAAGAAGGGTGTGAGGGATGAGGGAGGGACGAAGGAAGGAGGGTGGGAGGGAAATAAGGAGGGAGGGAAATAAAGGAGAGAGGGAGGGACTTGCTAATCTCCAGTTATCCCTAACAAGGCATTGAGGAGAGCAATCTGCCTCATTAATTTTCTCACCGGCATC
>OOFG01059773.1:0-11424 GCA_900323295.1 Molva molva
TTTTGCACTGCTACCTGCATCAATGCCCGTACCAAAGTAAGGTGTGCTGTTGGAGCAAACGTCTCATGGTAGTCTATGCCTTCTATCTGGTTGTAACCCTTGGCAACGTATCTAGCTTTAAAGATTTTCCCTCCTTCAGCATTTTCTTTAATGGCATATACCCATCTCCCCCCACTGTATTCCTACCCTCAGGTAAAGAGATCAGTTCCAATGTATGGCTTTCCTTAAGTGACTCGAGCTCTTCCTTCATAGTGCGGTCCCATCCGGGTGCCTCAGGTGACGTCAGGGCTTCTCTACAGGTTTGGGGAACTCCACATGCCACCCTGTAACATAGTTACATCGTTATCTTCAGAGTCTGGGAGATAATATTTTATCTCCCAGATAGTATTTTGGGGGTCTCTTATCTCTTCTTGAAAAACATTGCTTGTGTATTCTGTGCCATTGTCTCTTGTTTTAAAGGAAGTAAACAGACACTGCCCCTGAAAAATCATCTGTGAATAAAATTGCATACTTGAATCCATCTTGAGCAGTTGGCTCAATGGGACCTGCAGTCAGTATATACCAATTCAGGAGGCGCACAAGCTTTTGCATCAGGTTTCCTATTTCTGTTGTTGGTGAATTTTCCCTCAGTGCAGACACTGCAATCTACCTTGGCGTTACCTGTGCAGAGTCATGACACGTATGTATATGGAACCGGGTTGAATTAAGTAATAGGATAATAGGGTTAGGCAAGGCAACTAGGGCAAGCAGGACAGGCAGGATAGGCAGGCAGGAAGGCTGGCAGGCAGAAGCCAGGGCGTGACAGAAGCCAGGACGTGGCAGAAGCCAGGACGTGGCAGAAATGAAAGAAATTTGAACACTTAGACACTGGAAAAACATCTCAGAAGTTGACTTTAATAAGCGGCCGAGGGCAAGAATGACATCTAAAGACAGCAAACTATCTGGCGTTGAGTGTGAAGTCACGTCAATTTTATTTGTAAAGACCTTAATCACAGTTAGTCTCAAAGAGCTTGACAAACCATATATTGATGACACCCCCTAACCCTTAGCCTGGGAACCAGATGAATCTCGCATGTTTTATTTGCTCTGCAGATAAGGTCTGGCCCCCCTCCCATACAAAAAGATTTCTGCCCGGTACGAGATGGACCGACCAATCACAACCGTTTATCATCATCATCTCATTGTCTTTTGTGTGAACAATGTTTATTCTGTAATTTGTATACAGCTGTGGTGATTTGGGCAATAATGGTCTCATATATGTGGCTGTTTGGGTCCAAGTTATGTTTAAGATTGAGGTTCTAATGTTAAAAATATTTATAATTATTATATAATTTAAAGCATTAGGACTACACTTAGTTTAGCTAACATTAAGGCTAAATTACAATGCTTGTACACATGTTTGCAGTGGTGGAAATTTCATTGCTGTGGTGGTGCACCATTGCTTGAATACAGAGGAAACACTGCCGATTTCTTTCACACTAATCAAGGCACTTTTCACTTACAATAGTCTTTTACCATAATTAATTAGTATAAAGATAATTATTATGAAGAATTTGCACTAAGTGAAGTACTTATACTTAGCCTACGTTAAATAAGCATGTTTCATTATAACAAATGTTCATTCAGCTCAGCAAATTCAAATGAAGGCCTTTTCATTTATTTAAATACAGATGTGATACCTACATGTTTGCTTTATTTTCGGTATAGTATAGAATGGAGGTAAGCTATGTTATGGTAAGTTATGGTTATGACATAGCATAAATTATATATTTTATTACACACCACATATTTCGAACATGTAGGACAACGAGCTGAGTTTTTGGTCGGAACCCCCCAGCGACCCAGTTGTCGTATATTTGCAAATATGCGATTATTGCAATCATTTCGTTTAATGGGACATGCGAATATTTCCTGTATGTTATACATGAACATGAACATATAATATCAACACAATATTCTTAACCCCGAAATGATGGTTCTTGGTTCCTGTGATAGGAGCGGGACGCTGTGATGAGGTGCATTGATGTGTACAATGTAAGGAAGAACAGTTCATGTTGCTTTAGAGTTTATGACTTCTTTGTAAAGTGTAATTTGCAGTCAGCCAGAGGATTAAAAGTGCACTTCCGTCAATTACTCATTTAGAGAGAAATTATTTTAGCCGGCTTTTACTCCAAACTGCAGCGGCCATTGTCTGGAAAAATACAAATATTCAAAGGTGCCTTTTGAAGCCAACCCGCAATTAACGCAGTTTATTTTTTATTTAAAATTACTTAAGTAATCAACGTGACTCAACGTGAGCAGCACGTGGACATGCGAGACAGCAGAGCGCAAGAGACACATGTGAATATTGTGGCGATCACGGCCGTGGTCGCCTTGTCCAAATGCCGCAAGGGATCCTGGGAGGGTCGGCGGAAGCTACACCGCCACCGAGGCAGTCGTGAATGTGGGGTATTTCTTGTGTGTTTCGTGTGTTGCTTTGCAATAAAGGCAATTCTCGGGGTCGTGCGGTGTATGGGGCGAGAGTTGCAAACTCCTTAACCTCGGCTCCCGTCTGGTCATTCCCGTGCTGCTCGCCACAATATTTTTCATTTTTATCTTCATAATACGCGAGTCACAAAGAACATTTGTGAATAATTTGGTAAAGGGACTTATAGCATGTGAAGGATTTTTTTTTCCCATGGCTATAATGTTAGGCACCTGCTGAAATAAGCGCTGTTTGGCTTGTTGTTAAATTAATTTTACGACTGTTTGAGGTGTGTGCGTGTGTGTGTGTGTGTGTGTGTGTGTGTGTGTGTGTGTGTGTGTGTGAAGAAAATGCAGCGTCGCGTGCATCCTCGCGCGTACATCTCGGCAAAGGTGTGGCTCATAAAGAAAATTGGTGGATAATTTGGTAAAGGGACTTATAGCATGTGAAGGTTTTTTTTAATGATGTTCCCTATTCCCCATGGCAAAACATTTTGTGTGTGTGTGTGTCTGTGTGTGTGTGAAATGCAGCGTCACGTGCATCCTCGCGCGTACATCTCGCCAAAGGTGTGTCTGTAGAGTTGACCTGCCCTTACTTGCCTTCTCTACGCGTTCGTTTACACCTACACAAAAACAAGTGGATATATACGACAGGCAGTTACGATAGGGGGCCTGTGCCTCTAAAGCAGCCTTGCACTATCGAAAGAGACACTTTTGGTCCCTCTCCCACCGAATAAAATGAATCTGGTGCCAAAGTTCCCGTAGGAGCAAGCAAGACGAACGTTAAAGTCCCTGGTCACCTAAATTAGTAATTTACCTCAATTTAGGTTTGTTTCGGTGTTGTTCGCATTGAGTGTGCATCGTCAAAATTATTCAAAAATAATTCGTCATTCTGTAGATAAACGCATGATAACAACCGCCTATATCCGTATGTGACATATTTTTAAATACAGTTAGGACGATATAGAATGTTGAATAAAACCACTGACACTCGCTTGCCCATTGGTTAGATCCAGTTGGACCAGGTAGATGTCAATCAAACTGCTCCTAGAATATATATCTGCCACGCCCGGTCAATCCTGGAAAAATATGTGACGAGCAAATATAGCTCTCCGACTCCTCGCCTGTCAAACTACCTGCCTGTTGCCGAACCAGTACTGGGGTTTTTAATATCAGGGCCTCGGTTTGTTGCCAGATGTGTCCCGTTTAGTCCTCCCCATTCTGGAAGGTTTTACACTGTGGAGACTTTTCAAAGACGGTGGCGAAGTTGGAAGTTTGACATAATTTATTATTCGTCTTGATTAGCCTACATCTCTAAACTGGAGTTTATGTATATACACGGATCATGAATCATACTGTGCAAATTCGGCATTTCCTTGATCCTTTCTTCTGGACATTCTTTGTGCTCTGTTTACTTATGTTTTTTGTTCCTTTTTTGCTTCGCGAGGGTGAGGCCTTTGTGGCCTTGGGACTTTAATGCATTTAATAAGCATTTAATAAGAAATGGAAAGTATACAATGAGGCTGTACCCACTGTCAGGCAGATCTATAAATCATACTTCTGGGTGGAACTCCCATGATAAGATGTCACTAAAGGGTACACTTTGAAATGGCTTGTAATGGTTAATCAACATCACACTCAGTGGTGAAACAGGAACCTCTAAAGGTGTTCTTACCAAACCATTTCTTGGTCCCACTAGCCTTGAAGTGGAAGTGGAATATTAAAGTTGTGGAGATAATTAACTTTAAACAAATTAGTAATAAGTCAAATTTTACAAGATGTCAGTAAAAAATACTGAAAGGTACACTAGATAAGATTCAACCACTCTGTAGCACCTTGAAGCACCTTTTTCACCTTAAAGTATTAGTTTATCTGACAGGACACGTTAAAAAAAATGCTGTTCATTTGCCAGAATTAGCCAGGAAGGCTAGCTTTCATCCATAGTCCCTGGACCGCTGGATAAAATATAGGGGCTTCGGCGGTTCAGTGAGAGTACGGATGATTGTTGATGAGCCATGAGCTTAACATTGTGGAGAAGGAACACAATGTCGAGCAGTTAGGGATAGTGTCTGGTAATAGTAACCATCCTGGGACACTGCAACTGATGATTTGGATTTGCTTAATGTGTCTAAACCAGGGGTCTGCAACCTTCACTATCAAAAGCCACTTTTGGTCCCTCTCCCACCAAATAAAATGTATCTGGAGCCCCAAAACCTATTTGACCCCTAAAATGAAGACAACACAGCATATAAAGTTGTAGTTCTATTTATACAATAACTAATAGCCTATAGTTTGTTGCATTTATGAAATTTGTAGTTGTAGGATGTGACGTTTATTTTGGTTGACAAAATATTAATTAATGCCTGCGTCCTTTTTTCAAAAAAAATTAGTTAGTTGTGATGGCCAGTGAGCCCAGTCCCGGAACGCGCACGCATTCCGCTCTCATGCGCACGCCGAATGACAGGAACACAGAGAGGGCCGGTAAAAATGTTGTGGTTTGTCAATCGGCCCCCCTATGCGGCGGTCAACCGGGAAGTATACCCGATGGCCAGTAAACCACTGGATGAAGTAACAACTATCTAATCATTGTTGGTAACTGGTATAAGCGTAATAAACTCCTCCGGTGATCATATGTCATATTAGACATATTCGATTATTTTATTTTTTTATTGAATTTATATTTTATTTGAGTTATAAATCACCCCGGAGTGATTTATTCTTTTCTCATTGCCTGGCTTAATGTGTCATATATAACAAACTAAGGGTGTTGCAATCACAATTACAAGAAAAAACACTTTTTTATGGGAATAACACATGCGAAATAAACTCCCCCCTTCCATCCTGCGGACTATAAATAACCAAACCCGACCGTACTGGAGTCACTGCACTGTGCACTGTTGGTTGGTTGGCTCGTGCACAGGTGTACGGATAACTGGGGCGACATCACAATTCATCGTATCCACTGAATTGCAGGTGGTAAGGATTGTCATTTGACTGTTTGCAGTGGAATCTTTTATTGATATTTTTTTCAATGTTAAAACATTATATACATTTCTTTGATGCAATCAAGCACATGCATTGTGTGTGTGTGTGTGTGTGTGTGTGTGTGTGTGAACAAATCATGTCATTAATAATTAATGACAATTAATGACAGTTTGTTTTATTTGTTTTGCCAGCCTTGTTACTAAATACTGACAGAGCTGCAACTGCAAATGCCATGAAATGATATGCAATATGGGACAATATGAAATGACAGAATGTTAGGTAGAATTTTCTTTTGTCAAATCCACCAAGTTTAATTTGCGATTTTAAAGAGCTCTCTGAAGTGCTTGGTCTGTGGGCTTTTAAGTGGCTTTTCTATACTCTTCTAGTATGAAAGCTATGTTGCACCCTTTCACTGTGATACCACGTCCCAATTACTCATGATGTTCGTTGTGCTCGTTAGGACTGAGCTTATAACATGTCCCCATAACTCATGTTGTTTGTTAGTGTGTTAGGACTGAGTTTAGAACATATCCCCATAACTCATTGTGTTTGTATTAGTGTGTTAGGACTGAGTTTATAACATGTCCCCATAACTCATGGTGTTGGTTGTGGTGTGTTAGGACTGAGCTGAGTTAGTGATGAAGAATAACTTATTTTTTGGACACTTCGGACAGCAAAATATTTGATTTAATTTTAGAGCATGATCATGGGAAGATACTGGCAGCAAAACTACCAAGCATACATTCAATGAGACAATGGGTGTACGTGATTCTTATAGGGAAACATTCACATCGTGGGTGGTAAATACAAAGGAAACAAAGGTGAGGGGGAGGGACCATCGTGGAGAGTTTAGGATTGGCCATGGCTGAAGTCAGCCATGGCGGGAGAGACCAAGTTAAATTGCAATATACTATGGGTGAAGTGGACACGGCTGCAAGCAAGGCTGCAAGACAGTTAAAGGAATCTAAACAAGAAAGAAGTCAGTCGATTGGCATGGCCTCAGTATCAGACTTCGTTGCTACAGTGGCAATGCAAATGCTAACTATGTTAACACCTTTCAATTAGAGAGAGGAAGGGAGGTATCTCTAGGTCCAAGGAGAATGTATACAAATTCCTTTTCAATTGACTAGTAATTATATAAACAAGGTTTATATAATTTGTATATAATTGTATATTATAATTGTATATTATAGTTACGATTAATATTTTCCACGACAGTTAGGACTGAGCTTGGACCACGTCCCCATAACTCATGTTTGTTGTAAGTTTCTTAGGACTGAGCTTATAACACGTCCCCATAACTCATGTTGTTGTTTGTAAGTTTGTTAGGACTGAGCTTATAACACGTCCCCATAACTCATGTTGTTGTTTGTAAGTTTGTTAGGACTGAGCTTATAACATGTCCCCATAACTCATGTTGTTGTTTGTAAGTTTGTTAGGACTGAGCTTGGACCACGTCCCCATAACTCATGTTGTCGTTTGTAAGTTTGTTAGGACTGAGCTTATAACATGTCCCCATAACTCATGTTGTTGTTTGTAAGTTTGTTAGGACTGAGCTTGGACCACGTCCCCATAACTCATGTTTGTTGCTGTGTAAGGACTGAGCTTGGATCCCACAAGGACTGGACTGTCAATTCACCTGGGTACTTCATCAACTTCATCACCATGGAAGAGGAGGACCCGTCTAGACCAGGGTTTGGCATCGCCGACTACGCCGTGTTCGCCGTCATGCTGATGGTCTCCATGGCGATAGGGCTCTTCCAGGCCCTGAAGAAGGCGAAGAAAGAAGCCGTAGCTGACGACTTCTTCACGGGAGGCCGGAAAATGCCGGCCATCCCGGTGGGCCTGTCCCTCTGCGCCAGCTTCATGTCGGCGGTGCAGGTGTTGGGGGTGCCCGCGGAGGCGATGCGCTACGGCTATAAGTTCCTCTACATGTGTCTGGGGCAGAGCATCAACTCCCTGCTCACAGCCCTGCTCTTCCTGCCCATCTTCTACAGGCTTGGCCTCACCAGCACCAACCAGGTACCCCAGACGACAAAGCATGTCAACCCAAATGAGCTGACACTGCTTGTTTATATGTATCTTGTTTGGTATTCTGGTCTTACAAGTCCTTCAAAATGAAGCCACGTTTAAACAAAATAATAAAAATCATTTTGCGCAAGCAGCCGTGCTTTTGAGATGTGTTGAGATAAGATAACACTTTATTGATTCCAGAAGGTGAATTCTGCAAATGTTATCTTTAATCTGGAGACGCACCTGCAGTGCACCTGCTAGACATCAAAAGGGCCGGACGAGGAAGGAAGGGATGGACGTGTGATGGGGCGCTGTTGAAAGCGCGGTAATAATGCATAACGTCTGCCTCTCACAGTATCTCAAGTTGAGGTTTGGCCGAGCGACCCAGCTGCTGGGGAGCATCCAGTTTCTGATCGCAACTGTAAGTCAAACTCACACTCACAACTCATAGGGAGGAAACCCCCTATGCTATGTTGGTTAGAATAATTATGTGTATATGTTGTTTTTCAGACCTGTAGGTCTTCAAAATCAAATGAAAGGCCTTCTATATATAGTCATAAGGATAGATGTATAGCAAGTAGTGATGCCTCAAACAATTCCCTTTCATCTGCCTTTTACGTTTCTGTAATTCCCTCAAAATGGAGCCTTTGTGCACTTGTAAGCCGAGACTATTTTGTAAAGCCAACAATCCAATCTAGACAAAACGTTGCATTCCAATCCTTTCAAAAACTCCTGTCTCTCTATTCCCAGCTGCTCTACACAGGCATAGTCATCTACGCACCAGCTTTGATTCTTCACCAAGGTACGGATGAACTCCTTCTGCCAAACTCACCACTTCACCACACACACCACTACTAGACACTGAACGCACTACTTGACACACAACCTAACAGTACACACACTGCTAAACACACTACTAGGCACTCCACACACTAAACAAACTACTTAACACACTACTTAACACTAAACTCACTTCTAGACACTAAACTCACTACTAAACACTACAAACACAAGTAAACACTCAACTCACTAGTAAACATTAAACTCACTACTAAACACGACACACACTGCTAAACAAACTTCTGGACACTACACACACTACTCAACAAACTACTTAACAGTACACACACTGCTAAGCATACTACTAGGCACTCCACACACTAAACACACTCCACACACTAAACACTCTACTTAACACTAAACACACTACTAGACAAGGGTGACTTTAGGGGGTGGGCAGGCTCCAACATGGACATCTTTCTTCTTTGCCTATTAGCCAGGCGGTGTTCTCTCCTCTTCTCCTCTGCATGCTGCACTCCATGCAGGCCGAGTCAGCACCATGCGGAGCGGCCCCCTGCAGTGGGCTCCAGGGAAGAGGGATTGATCCAACCCCTCCTCAGTGACGTCTTTAGATGGTCTTTCAGCCTCTTTTTCTGACCACCTGCAGAACGATGGCCTGATTCTGGCCGTAGCAGATGCTCCCGGGCAGACATTTAGCTGGCCTTCTGATGACCTGATGGTCTGATGGCCAAGCCCCTGCAGCTGGTGTTGCATGATGCAACACCAGCTGGTGTCCCTCTATGCTCCTACACTCGGTTCTCTGTAGGACCAAACGTTCTTGCGAGGGCACTTTTAGGATGTGCTGAATGCACTTAATGTGAAAGGACTCGAGCTTGTCATCAACAAATATGGTTGTTATCATGAGAATATTAACGTGAATATTATTTTTATTTTTTTTCAGCTACCGGGCTCAATATGTGGGTGTCTCTATTTTCCACGGGAATCATATGTACTGTGTACACCACTGTGGTAAGGCTAGCTGCTTTTGTGGTATCACCCGTCATTTACACTTGACTGCTGCTTTGTTTGTCAACTTGGGCGATCTGTTTGCCTATCTGTCTGTCTGCCCTTCTGAATGTCTGTCTGTCAGTCTGTTTAACTGAATGTCTGTCTGTCATTAATTCATAAACAAACTCCATGAACGGTGAGAGAACAAGCAAGACTCCGGTGTATTCAGCACGCTCGAGAGATACCAAACAATCAATCACGCAGGAATGTCATCGTATATTCTGCCTAACTTGCAGAAAGTAACAGCTTACATCCTCTTCAGATGTGTTCTTAACATAGACTGGTTTTGCCAAACAGGTTAAATGCCAAACTGGTTTATTTGAGTTTCCGGTGTCAATTTAGGTGTGTCTTTTGTGTGTTTTGTTTTAACTCTCACGTTATAGTAACAAACGCAGCCATCGAGGCAATGACACACACACACACACACACACACACACACACACACACACACACACACACACACACACACACACACACACACACACACACAGTCTGAACAATTTTAATTGTAACATACATACACATACAAAAAAAACAAACATGAATTTGTGCTTGCATACACGCAAATACACACACACAAACACACAGAAACACACAAACACATTTGCAGTCTGAACCATTTTAATTAAGATTATAATTCAATTAAGATCAAGCAGGCAGGTTATGAAGCTCACGTTTCTTATGCGTGGTTCTGTGTTGTGTTCCTGGCATACTGCTCAGTAGCCTGGAAGTCTGCCACCGGGAACGGAATGGGAATCGCCTGGCGGTATACCGTGTACTATTTCCACAACAGAAAACATAGAACCAAAAAACGTGAAGACCACCAACATACAATAGGCCTATGTGCCATTGCTTTCAAATTGCTCATCACATAAATTTTTTTTCAGAGGTGTGTCTTCCAACCGTACCTTGGGGAATTTCACCCTGACGTCTATGCTGTCGGCGGAGGCTACTACCACCGACGCGAGCATCTCCTGTTTGGGGTTGCCGTGGTGCTCCTCCTTGAAGGCCAGCAGCAGAGCCATGCCCGGGATGTATCGGTCAATACTGGGCGGGTGGATGGATGGAGGGTGAAGAATATTAGACACATATGAGCACATCGTGTTGAGCCACGTGCTAAGACCTGAAGACTAATTTTTTACCAGTATCGCCGGTAGAAATGACTAGTGACGGGCCTATTTCTATCGAGTCATAAAGCAGATGCTTCTCTTCCAAGTGGCTTAAAACGACTGTTAGATGAGGGGACGACCCAACGAGGAGACGATCCTGCCTATTGTTTTGTTTTGTAGCAGTATTGTTGTATGCATTATACTTTATTGTAATTATACTTTCATTGCCATGTTTATTTAGAATTGACTCCTGAGCAATGATGATGAAACATACCCCCTTGTGATTGTTAACCTCGCACTCTCTGGTTATTTTTGTAAACAGAGATTTGTAGTTGCTCCAGTTCACAATGTTAAGTGACTAATAAGCAATATTACACGAGAGCGTGTGCTTTACTGTCATTATTAGCACAACAGTGACGCAGTTACGAATAAGGAGCTTGAGCCGAGTTACGCATGCAAGCATCACTGTACTGCCGATAATGACGGTAAAGCAAAGAGTGTAATATTGATATTATACCACACTTACCGACAAAATAAAATATATACCCAAAAATAAAGTCATATTGTAGGGCAATTCGTTCTCAAAACCAAACACTTTTGGCTAGTTGTATTTCCGTTTCCCTGGAAATACATGGGGTCTGACTAATAACCGGAAAACAATCAGTCACGTCCGTACACTCCTATGCAACCCAAACGGTATTTCACTACTGGATCACGTTCTGGTCTAGTGGACCAATCAGGACGCTTGGTCGGAACTACCTGTGCTATAATTAGTTCTTTAATCCTAAGACCCTGCCCTTGGTTCCCACCAATAATATCCCATGAGCCCTCCTTGTTCTCCATGTCCCAGGCTCCATGTCTTTTTAAACATCCTCACCTCTTGCCCATCTCCTCCATGTACTCGGGGACCCTGGCCCAGTGGAGCATGGCCTTCAGCGTGGGCTTGGCGCCGTGCAGGTGGGACGTGCCTACCTCCATGGACATCGAATAGGACTGGCATTCAGCC
>OOFG01059774.1:0-29341 GCA_900323295.1 Molva molva
GAGGCGGAAGTGTGTGTGTGTGTGTGTGTGTGTGTGAGAGAGAGAAGGAGAGAAAGAAAGAGATGCTACATTTTTGTGTATGATGTGTTGGTGGTTGTGGTTTTCATGACATATTTTCCCCAACTCTCTTGCTAATGCTGGCTGAGAAAATTAAATTATCCTGTTCCAGTAAATAAGCTGCTAGCATGCAAGTCCTTATGGCTATGTGAAATGGATTTGTTGTGCCACCAGAGTTTCTGTCCTAGAGAGTTTATCGCCTTGATATGAGCAGAGCATCATAACACAGTTAAGACAATCAGAAATACTATACTGATCCCCGGGTAAATTGGGTCAAGGTACAGTTCATCATGACTTGCCATGGAGAATGTATAAATGGTTTGAATTTATAATATACATATATTTCTCAACCAACTTGCTTTAGACAAATAAATGCTTCCCACCTAGTTCTGGAGCAGAGTTGACACCCCAAGCTAATGAATATAAACACGACGACATACACAGTCCTTTATCATCGTCATTGATACACTTTTTTGATGTTGATGTTTGTCACTAAGCCTGCCACTAAGCCTGAGGAGCTGAAAAAAACATGAAGAATGAGTACTCTGTTATTGACTCTATTCCACAGGAAGCAATAGCACCCCTTGAGTCAGGTTAGACATACTACGTCTATCTTCCATTATGTAGGCGGTACTAAAATTACATAATCACGAAAAGGAAATCCATACCAATTCGCCAAGTGTTGTGTCACTTGTATAATACAGAACTATTACAGACACTATTACATCTTCTCCTCTGTGCTTATAATGGGTTATGCTGCTTTATAGGTTTATCCCGACCGCTTAACAGCAGTAGACCTAGTTATGCAACCTTTTCTGTAACCTTCTGTCCCAGAAAGGCAGCTGATCCATTTGTGGTTATCTGACGAGATAATCAGCAGAGAACACATGAAATGCTAATTAGGTTTATGTATGTTGTCTCCTGTATGTTGTCTCCATGCATGCACATTACCTTGCCATGTTTGGTTTGCTCAGAGAGTTAGGCAGTATTGTTTCTTTTTGAGCAAAAGGTGACTTTGACAGCTGGAACACTGACAGTAGTGAACACCTTCTGGGGTCTCTCTCTTTCTCCCTCTCTCTCTCTCTCTTTCTCCCTCTCCTCTCCCTTTCTCTCTCTCTCTTTCTCCCTCTCCTCTCCCTTTCTCTCTCTCTCTCTCTCCCTCTCTCTGTAGCTCTCCAATTTAAACTCCATCTTGTTCTCACCTCTCACCTTCCATGGAAGCTGTGGCTCTTGCGTGGTCTAGGCAACAGGCTGTTTCCATAGGACGGTTTCCACGGTAACAGAACATAGTGGAGGGAAGCATAAAGAAGGAGAAGTGTGTGTTGGGGGGGGGGAAATAAAGGAGATGAAAGTGGAGAAAGGAAAAGAGCAGATTGCTTGTGGAGGTTGCTAATCTCTAAGGTCACGCATCAACGAGAATAGCAGGGTCAATAAATAATGATAGACCTCCTTGATGTGTAAATGTACACTCTCTCTTCCTTATTATTTCACTTGCTTTTTCCTTCTTCCTTCCTTTCTGTCTTTCATCTTTCTTTCTATTTGTATTCTTTCTTTCATGTTGTCGCGGCTTCGTGTAGGATTCCTTGGTTAATTCTCTGTCCCAAAATCGACTTCAGGCCTAAACAAACATGTTTTTGTCTATGCTAATTTGTTGCACTAATTGGTTTCTGTAATTCTAAGAAAGCTAACAGTAACCCATCTCCCAGTTGGTTCTACTGCCATATATGGGCATTTAGTTCGTCTTTTTTGTCCGTATTTGGTTTGCTGTCTCCCTAGTCTTCCTTTGCTGCTTTGTTAATATCTTTATGTGTTGTTTCGCTTCCGAAATACTATCTACTCAATCAAGTGATTGCCATCAACAAGTGATTTACATTAACATGAGCTAATCCTCTGCACAAATGCAGGCAACCTAACTAAACACTTTAAGATGCCTTACAGGCCCTTCACAGTGCCATTCATTCGCACTGACACACACAGAAACCAGCTAGTATTTTCTGCAAGTTTCTGCTTTTAAAGGGTTTCACACTTGATCTGGCATTTCATCACTTTAACAGCACACTCTCCAACCGGGTTCATGGGAAGTACTTAGGGCAGTATATTTTCAGGATGAGGCTATATAAAACCTTTCAAAATATATATGTTTTGCAGTTCCACTTCCAATTCCATGATGCCTACCTCACAATGGAAATGTGTATACATCGTCATGCATAATTATTTCACTGTGTACAATATAATTGTTCACGAACAACACAAGAACAAAAGCATACCGTCACAATTCACAACATTGCATTTGACACAAATGGCTCGTAATGGAATAATAGATTCACACAAAACAAATGTTATCAAATATCAAGGAAGGTTTTTCTTTTCACTTGTGATTACAAATGTATAGTATCCACACAAGCCGACAATAAATTGCATTTCCTCTGTCATGCTCTACCTTCACAGGGAACCTGTTGGTGATTGCGTTTGTCAGCTACTTTGGAGCAAAGCTCCACCGGCCAAAGATCATTGCCATGGGCTGTCTGCTGATGTCTATTGGCACCTTCATCATTGCCCTGCCTCACTTCATCATCGGCCGGTGAGTAAAGAAGATAGCCCAGACCCATCTTCCTCCTCTTCCCCTACACCACTTCCAAGACTTAGGATGTAACACCCTGATTCTGTTTAAAACATTTAAACTGAAGAAGGTCTCTCAGGGCATGTTTTCAGTTTGCTGTGTGATTTGATATGTTTTGAGGTATGTGTTTGCATTCGTCCTATGAATGTGGCCATAAAGCCTAAATATACGTTCATGTGAATATATGAATTTGCTGAACCACCTAACAGGCCATGCTAACGATGTGTGTGCAGTTATGAGTTTGAAACGTCGGTACGCTGGGAGATCAACTCCACCAGCAGCCCGTCTCCCTGCCCAAAGAGTTCAGCAACCATCGTGGCCCAAGGCAGCGTCCTGCCCGGCGTGCCAAACACAAGTACGTTCATATGTACATACACACACACACACTCATATACACACATACACACGTGCACACACACGCATGCACATAAACATATGAGGTGTGTTAAGATTAAAGATAGAGGTCAACTGTAGTGTGGTCCTGTGTTCGTACCAGAATGTGAAGGAGAGTCCAACATGTCCATGTGGATCTACGTGTTGCTGGGCAACGTTCTGCGGGGAATAGGAGAGACGCCTGTCCAGCCTCTAGGGATCTCTTACATAGACGACTTCGCCAGCCAGGAGAACGCTGCTCTGTATGTCGGTAAGAGAAGCAGAAACACGTGTTACTGCTAGGTGCAGCTGCTAGGCTGCATCATTTAGTCTATCTGGTGGATGCAATAAAAATGTATTATGCACAAAGTTGTGACCTACATGTTTGCCTGTTGGGAAATGGCCAATTAATGCATAACTTTGTTTGTTTACTGTATATTCTCACTGTATAAATTAATACTGTGGTGGAAATTCACCTAAAGCATTAAACATTGGCTTTCTTCATGTGTTTCTTTATTTATTCGTGTTCTTTGTTGTGAATATACCAGGCTGCGTGCAAACCATTTCGGTGGTGGGCCCCGTGTTTGGTTACTTGCTGGGGTCCATGTGCGCCAAAATCTATGTGGACATTGGATTTGTAGACATGGGTGAGTGCCTACACAGATACTTTTACTTTGCCTTTGGCTTACGAGAAAGCTTCATAACAGGAAGGGCTTATCTTAAAAGGGTTATCTTACATGACATTTTGGGAAGCGATATCCAAGATATATTCTGGCTATCATACATGATGCTAGATTTTACCTTCCCTTGTTTGTTCACTATGTGTACATTTTTCAAGAAACACACTTAGTGGAAGGTATTTCTCAATGTAAAGTGGGTCGGATAGTGCACTGTAGTGGTTAGGGTATTCGACTCCCAAATGAAAGTAACTGGGTTCGATCCCCATATCCGCAGCCTACCTGTCTGTATCCTTGAGCAAGACACCTAATCCCTAACTGCTCATTAACCACATGTATCTGAATTCAATGTAAGTCGCTTCCGATAAAAGCATCTGCTAAATAACAGAATATGAGAGTTAATTGCTCCCATATCAATGCAGAAAACAGTGAGTGAAAACATTCATTCTTATCAAACTGACCCCTCCGTCCCTGTCCAGAGACCATCACCATCGGGCCCTCAGACTCCCGCTGGGTGGGGGCCTGGTGGCTGGGCTACATCATAGCCGGGGTCCTCACTCTCCTGTCGGCCATCCCCTTCTGGTTCCTGCCCCGCTCCCTGCCCATCAGGGGCTCAGCACGGTGCACCCCAGAGCAGACCAGCTTCATCAAAGACTCCCCTCTGCTGGAGCACAAGTACCCCGCAGACGAACCAGCAGGGTTCCTGGAGATGGCTAAAGGTAAGGAGGTTTTAGAACGTTTTGTATTTTTATCTATTTTTTTTTTTGTATCTTTTTTTTTTTTTTTTAAGCGACAAACAAAAAACACGATCAAAAATGTATTATTATTATAATAATATTATGGTGGCGCTATAGCAAGTCTGAAAATGCTAACTTTTGAACAAGCATATCTCCTGACCCCTTTGACCTACAGTCATGAAACGTTGCCGACATATGTGTCTCCTCATGATGAACAACTTTGCCTCAAGAACCTATGATGTCTGTGTGGCGGAAAATCCATAGATTTCCGCCATTTAGAATTTTGTGAAAACCACTAAAAACCAAAGGGTCCTAGGTTTTTGTACTTTTTGTACTACTTTAAGTGTACAGGAAAGTCTGTACACTAAAGAAACAAGCCCCAATAACTACAAAAAAAGGATGTGGATTAAAACCATGTATAGACTTAAATGCTTATATCGACATCAAGATGGACTCCTATGATCTTGAGTGCAATACAAAAGTTGTTAAGGTTAAAATTGTGAACAAGAGGACTTCCACACATTTTCCATCAGGGCGTGGCGTCAAAATGGGCGTAGCATGTGACTTAATGACCACAGTTCTTAAACAGAATGTTTGATTTGAGCGGGACCAACTTTGGGACTGTTGGGGGCAAAGGTTGTAACTGCTTAAGTAAGATGAAATTGATTGACAAAACAACATGGTTGTCAAAACAACATGGTTGAGGCCCAAAATGGTCAAATCAAATTTAAGGAGCCAAAAGGCAGAGTTAACTTAAGCCAATCATCATCAAACTAAGTGTAGTTAAAGGCACATGGGTCAAGATTAATTGCACCGAAGTTTATTCAGATTGGCCCATAGGGGACACTATATATACATTTGTCTCTCCTCACGATGAACAAATGTTCCTAAGGAACCCATAACCTGTAGCAACATGGCCGCCGGACGCCCAAATAAGCCCAATCACATTCAGGTGCCTAAAGGTGGGGTTAACTTAAGGCAATCATCACCAAACTGTTGTGTACTTAAAGAAACATAGGTCGAGATTAACCAGGCTAAAGTTCATCCAAGTAGGACCATAGCGGGCGCTACAGCGATCGATTGAAAACTTTGACATGGTATCTCACCCCTTTGACACACGGTCATGAAACTTTGTATGGGTATCACCAGACCAAAGCTGAGGCTATTCCAACGTTATCAACTGTATAAAGACATAGAAGGTCGTTCTATTCTTCATAAGGCTTGGCCCCCGATAAATGCTGCTTGCAGCTGTAATTATTATTATTATTATACATGTTGTCATATCTATAATTGAGGAAGTGGAATGTACTGGAAGGTTTTATGATTTAGTTTAAAGATTCAATAGAAAAAAGTAAGTTATGACAGCGCTGATGAAGGTTGTGTGTTGATGAAGCATGAATTAATACAAATCAATTTTTAGTGTGAGCAGCCAGTTTTCTGACACACATTTCACTCTATATAATGCCAGTGTTATGAAGACAAAGAACACCATTCAATTAATCCCCCTCTACCTATAATTATCATCCTAGAACGGCGGATTGAAATGTACTTATGGTAACCTTACATTTAAGACATTTTATTTTGACATGCGTGGCATTAGTTGTAGATGTTTAGCATGATTTACTGCTTTAATTTATTTCTTTGTTTATAAAAACTCTCCAGTATAGCAGTCCAGTATAAAGTTCACAATACAAATATTTTATTCAAAACCATAAAAACTCAATAAATGATAAATAATAAATATCAATAATAATATAACTTATAAAGATATAAACACCTGTAGACTCATTATAGTTTTTAAAGACCCTGAGTCATCGAGATCTGACGCCTGCAGTGTGTTTCTAACAGCAGTGTTCCCTCCACAGATTTCATCCCGACCCTGCGGATCTTGCTGGGAAACCCCATTTACCTGATCTACCTGTGTGTTACCATCATCCAGCTCAACTCCCTCATTGGCATGGTGACATACAAGCCCAAGTACATCGAGCAGCACTTCGGGCAGTCAGCCTCCAAGGCCAACTTCCTCATGGGTAGGTTGTAAAACACATAGTACTTTATTTATTTTATTTTTATAATTTTATGAATACTTGATTCTGATTGGTCAATTGCGGCATTCAGCTGTCTGTTATTTCTGTATAGCAGACCACTCCTTTGAATAACAGACCGTTGCTATGGACGCTATTTCAAATCTGACAATTTCCTTCCACAATCATTTTAAATCAATAAAATAATTTTCTGTTATATATTATATAATTTTTCAATATATTTTGTGTAAAAGTACTGCTCTCTTTAGTAAGTAGGCGATATCAAGATATAAACCCCTACAGGGTGATTCAAGACCTGCATCATCCTGTCTGGGTGTATTTGGAGACAACTCGCTGTACATTATCCTTACATACACATGTGGCATAATTAAGTTAAATACAGATACAGTGTGTATCTCATTTTAAAATAATTAATTACGATAATATGGCATGAAAATTGTTTTGAAAGCACCTTCCTAATGTTTGCCAGTTTATTTTTCTTACATATTTTAGGGGGACCTCTGGTGTACTATTTGTGATCATCGGAAATGTTTTTATGCTCTGTGTGGAAAAACAAAAACAAATCGAACGATCAAAATAAACCATTTGTAGTGACAGTGGCACACAAACGTACGGCTCATGGTATTCCTGTTTGCTTGATATTTCCCATGGGTATTTACCTGGGGCCGCGTTGCTTTCGCTGTGTTAACTGCAGGCGTGATCAATATCCCAGCGGTGGCGCTGGGCATGTTCTCCGGGGGGCTGTGCATGAAGAAGCTGAAGCTGAGCCTGATGGGCGCGGCCAGGTTCGCCTTCGGCACCTCTCTGATTGGCTACCTTCTCTCCTTGTTCTTCTTCGCCATGAGCTGCGAGAATGCCAAGGTCGCCGGGGTGACGCTGCCGTACGACGGGTGAGATGAAATGGGGGGAGACAACGCACCCATTTCATCATGTACACACATAGAGAGATAGCCTAGCGTGCGAATGATAACAAAATTGTTTCTGTAAATCTCCACTTTTCCTTCTCCATCTCTCTCCGCTTCCAGGATGGATGGGCTGCCCTTCGATAAGCCCTCGGCATTCACAGCGTGCAACTCGGACTGCGTGTGCTCGGGGAACGACTGGGACCCGGTTTGTGGGGAGGACGGCATCACGTATGTGTCACCCTGTCTGGCTGGCTGCACCCGCTCTGCCGGCTCTGGGACCAACACTGTAAGCACTTTTCCGTAGAGCGATAGTTTTAAGGACCGCTGAGGTTCTCTCTTTGGTCGGACGTCGGTCTTGCAACATTTGGCCGATCTTAGCAATCTCGACCAAATGTCAAGCATCTTGTGGGTTTTTACTTGTTTTGGTGCACCAATGATATATTATTATATATTATTTATATCATATTCATCATTTAAGATTATTCATGTTTATTATTTATTTCTAATTTATGAAATACATCAACGTCATACTTTGTGCGATTCCCTTTAAAGCCACAGACTCCTGCACAGTCCCAAAGCCCTCCTGTTGCATTTAGCGTTAGAACTCATCAGGGTGCTGCAGTCTACACCTCTTCCCTAAAACATCTTTGTAAAACAGCCTTGAGGTAGAGGAATTGAACCAACAAACATGGTTACCTTTGGATGTTTCTTGGAAGATGTCCTTGTATTTCACACAATAATGCATAATGGAATTATCTGGCACCTAAGGTTATCGATCGATACAAATCCAAACAATGCATATGAGCAGTAGAACATAAATGTGTCTTAGTTGCTAAATGGATGTCCTCGATAGCAAGATGGCTTTAGCCTCAATTTATCTATTATCTGTTCATCTATCTCTTCATCATCCATTGTCTAATTCATATCTTGTACATAGGTTATTCACTTCAAATTCCAACTCAGGTTTAATCCCTCAATGAAGTTCTCAAATGTAGCTCAGACCAGCTGCCTTTACATGCAGTTATCAATAAGTTATGTGGTCTCTTTTTTTGGCCACTAATGAGGAACCGAGCCGATGCATAACAGCTACTGGAGACAGTATTATGACTCTCAAGAAACTGAGAAATACCTACCCAAAGATGTTAAATACATTAAATAATATGGTAAATCAATAGCAGTAGGAAAATTAGCAGATGATCCAAACATAAATATTTGAGTTATTTCTTCTACACAATTACTATGTATTAAGGGGAATTATGGTTTACAAACAGTTACAAATGTACCGGGGTCCACACCCTAGAGAGCTGACAGTTCAGTCTGATGGGTAATCTGTGATATAACAGAAGGTAGGTATAGGGGCAGAGGCTTCACATGTATACATTTAAGCAAGTATGTTAATATACATACGTGTGGTGTGTGTGTGTGTATGTGTGTGTGTGTCTGTGTCTGTGTGCGCGTGTGTGCCCCTCAGGTCTTCTCTCACTGTAGCTGCGTTGGTTCTGCTGGTAACCTAACAGCCAAGACGGGCCAGTGCCTCAACAGAGAGGACTGTGACCGGATGTTCCCGTACTTCCTGGCTCTGTCCGTCATCACCTCCTTCATCATATCTCTTGGTGGGACCCCCGGTTACATGCTGCTCATAAGGTCAGATATGAGTTAAATAAATCATATATAATGTCAGAAACTAGTTATATATATGATATATAATGTCAGAAACGAGTTATATGTATATTGTTATGTTCATGAAATGGGAACTACTTTTAGTTATATTAAAGGTATTAATACGTATTAATACTACTAATTAATACTACTTTATGTTGTATTAATCTCCAATTGATATGTAGTGTTGAGCTGCACATTGATATGACCCTGTACTTGACCAGAGAAGACACAGTAAATTCAACGTCAACTTTATGTCGGTGTCTTGTGCATTAATATGTATGTTGTGAAAGTGTACAAACACTACAGAATTGGCGACGAGGGTAAAAGTACAGTTTGCGTGTAGAGAAGCCTGGAATTGCACAAGTTTCTCTCGCTGGAGCTTTAATGGCAGTTTCAGGACTGTATTCCCGCATGGACTAGCCTTGCTGAAAGCTAGCTGGCTGGCTCACTTTACAATGGAGGAATTGAACGGTGGTACCGTGAGTAAGCCAAAGTGAAGGAATAACTCAGAAACAAAACAAGGACTGTAAAGTTAAATGGAAACATGGCTAAAAGGAATCTGCAAACAAACACAGGAGAAAAGTTTGCGCCAGTGGGAAAAAAAGTGAAATAAAAGGAGAATACTGGATTTGTATGTACTGGCATGTGGGGGTGTGCCTTTATTTTAACGAGATTGGCTGCAATTGATCCAGCTTAACTTGCAGTCTATTTGGACTGTGCAGCTCATCCCAAATGAGAGTACTACAGCTACACAGGAGAAGTGAAGCCTGCTAATTCAACGTTCAGCACCAGTGTTTCAGGAGGGCATAGGAACTCTCAAACAAATGAAAGCACACATAACAGTAGAAGAGAATGCATCACCAAAATTCCAATTGTGCCAGTGATCAAGAGAAATGGTGACATAAGGCTATGTGGATTACTTCAAAGTCACTCTCAATCCAGTTCTTCATGCAGACCAATACCCATTGCCACTCATCGAAGATATTTTTGCTACATTGACCGATATTTTTGCTACATTGGCCCAAGCATATTTACAAATGGAAATGGATGTCGCATCGAAAAAGTATCTGACCATCAATACCCACAAAGGCCTTTTTCAATACAATAGGCTCTACCTCGGTATTGCGTCCGCCCCTGCAGTATGGCAGCGAGCTAAAGATCAGGTCCTACAGGGCATTCCAGGCACCCAGTGCTATTTGGATGATATTATTGGGACAGGCCGTGACTACAGCTCCCATCTAGCTAATCTTGAAGCAGAGCTAACTAGACTAACAGAGTGTGGACAGGAGCTAGCGGAGGTTGCTTTTGTCAGTTGACATCCAGAGAATGACTTGGTGCAAGCAAAGGTCACCTGGAAGAGGACCAAAGGCTGTGACCTGGCATTCAAGACAGCAAAAGAACTGATAACATCGGAGAAGGTGCTGACGCACTACAATCCAGACTTACCTTTTCGCTTGGCTTGTGATGCCTCGCCATATAGCATCGGTGCTTTCCTATCCCACAAAATGCCAGAAGGCTCTGAATGCCCATTAGCTTTCGCCTCTAGGTCTTTAAATGCGGCTGAAAATAATTATGCACAAATTGATAGAGAGGGGCTGAGCCTTGTTTGGGGTGTGAAGAAATTTTACCAATATTTATATGGCAAACATTTCACATTCATTACGGATCACCAACCCCTAGTGGCCATTTCTAACCCAAGAAGATCAATCCTGGCTATGACTGTGCATGCTTACAGAGATGGGCATTGTTCTTCGGCGCACATGACTTTAGATAGAGTACAAGGGAACAACACAGCATGGAAATGCTGATGAACTCTCACGGCTGCCGTGTGAGCCAAAGGACAACTCCACATCTGCAGATCCGGCCGCAATGTTCCTCCTGACCCAGATGGAGAACTTGCCTCTCATCAGCACACAAATCAAACAAGAGACTGGTCGAGAAAAAACGATGGCACAGGTTTTGGGGACAATGGTGTAGGGGTGGCCTACTAAAAACATAGCCTGAATACTTCAGTCGATGTGAGCAACTATCTGTGTGTCATGGGTGCATCATGTGGGGCACCAGGGTTGTAGTGCCGCCCAAGCTGTGCTCTAAAGTACTTGAAGCACTGCATGAGGGACACATAGCTGTAGTGAGCTCGAAGCTACATATGGTGGCCAGGCCTTGATCACCAGATAGAGGATTTAGCCAAGTCATTCTCTGGATGTCAACTTACACAAAAGCAACCTCTGCTAGCTCCTGTCCACAGGTGGGCGTGGCCAACCGCTGCATTGCAAAGAGTCCACACAGACTATGCAGGGCCTTTTCTGGATTGGATGTTCCTCTTCGTGATTGATGCGTATTCAAAGTGGCTAGAGGTCTTCATAGTGAAAAATGCCACATCAACAAAAACAGTTGAAGTCCTCCGCACCCTGTTTGCAAGAACAGGTTTACCTGAACGGCCGCCAATTTACATCTGAGGAATTCCAATCTTTCATCCGGAAAATTGGCATCAAGCATACCACTTCTGTACCTTACCATCCTGCCACAAATGTGTGTCCAGTCGTTTAAGCAGTCCATGAAAACCATGTAAAATGCTCAGATGTTGCTGCAAGACAAAATAGCAAAGCTCCTACATCCTTATCAAAATGCTGACCCTTCTACAACAGGCCAAGCTCCAGCTGTATTTATTCATGGGAAGGTGACTGAGGTCACATCAAAGCAGGAACACGCCATGTCAGAACCTTTGCAGTTGGACAACAAGTTCTGGCAAGAGATTACCGTCAGTCCAAGCAGCACCAAATGGCAGCTTGGTGTACTCGTGTCCAGAACAAGGCCTCTGACATTCACTGTGAGGTTTGGACATGATCTCATCTGGCGCCGACATGTTGATACATTTTTAGATGCAACAGTTCAAAAGACAACCAACAACAACACAGGGGATGACAGTCCCGGCGCGGAGGACTCTGAGAAATTCATGTTCACAGCATCAGAGCCACCTCATGATGATGATAACCACACACTCGTCAGTCCGAGCAGCTCAGAGAGTCCTGTTCTGGACTCCGACCCTCAAGAGAGACGTTATCCTGAAAGAGCTCGCCATCCTCCTCAAAGGCTGGGATTGTAGTAAAAAAAGCCAAAAGAAACGGTTCCAGGCTGATTGTGTGTGTTTAGTGTTTTAAGTGTTCACTACTGATGTTAAGATGTGTATGCATAACAGCGGTTCTACTTGCCATAGGATATGAGTTTTTCAATAGTCTTTCCTTATTGCACGTGACTTACATCAATGCTGTAAAGGAGTCAGATATGAGTTATATATATAATTTAAATGTCAGATATGAGATTTATATGGTATATAAGGTCAGATATGAGTTCTGTATATGATATATAAGGTCCAATTATAAATCATCTGAGTGATTGTGGGTGCAGTCTGCCGAAAGTCACTCATTTCAGTGACATCTGTTGATCTTTATAACGTGAAGATGACGTGTCAAATGGGTGTGCATGTGTCAAATGTGTGAGTCTATCATAAATCAATACATTCATGTAGCAGGAAAGACAAAGGGGCCGCCCATCCCCTGAAGTGTAGCTACAGTGCATGTAAGGGACAGCAAGGCCTCTGTGAGGTGGAACGTCTATAACTCAAATAACTCAATGCTAACAAAATGTACTTGTATTGAAATTGACTCATATCATAGTTTTGTCTTTGCCTGATATATCAAACTAGTTGTATAGATGATGATCGGTAAACTGGGTTAGAGGGACTGTAGTGTCTAGGGATAGTCGTGTGATGACGTGAACTCTTTGACCAACCAGGAGGAACCTTTTGACAGATCTATGCATGTTTTATGAATAAATGTGTATTCTCTCCCTCTCTCATTCATTCATGCATCTGCACTCACACACGTGTGTGCGTGCGCACACACCCACACACTTGTTTCTGGAATACACTGAATTATTTAAAACTGTTTTTGCCAATGCTCCTTTTCTTTTCTTTCTCCTTTTTTCCCCCTTCCTTTATCTGAACTGATTATCTCTGTTAATATTATATCCGGTTATACATTAGGGTCATCAAAAGGACAGTTATGATCATTGACTAGAGCTACACATGTGAATAAGACCTATGCTCTTTGACTTGGCCGTGAACTTGTACTATAACTAATTGGCCATATAATATAAATGTCAGTGACATCTTGTGAGAAAGTCATGCAAGTAGAACCATGTTAGATTAGTTACTATTCAGCCTCTGTATGTTGGGTCTGTGTTGTCAGCCCTCATGACTCCACAGGCTATAGGGCACATAGGACACATGACACTGTGAATAAACAAGCCTCACATTCTCCTGTCCACTCCATGCATCGTCAAGAGTTATGCTTGGAAATGCTCTCATGATCATTTAAACCTTTTAAAAATAAATCTGTTTATTTGTTGTTTATTTATAAGAAACATTTTAGTAAAACAATGTTTGTGTTATGAACAGAGATCACATAAACATGTTATTTAAATGGCCTATATAGCATATTTTTGTTAATTTTTATATTTAATAAGCATTCTGTCATGCAGGTGCATTGAACCCCAGCTCAAGTCTTTAGCCTTGGGTTTCCATGCCCTGGCCACACGAACCCTAGGTAAGTTGGAACATTTAAATCACCTTTCTACTCTCAATTATATATGTATTTCTTACATTTACTGAATTTTTTTTTAACTATATGCGGATAATCACACACTAAAGCCAAACTCAAACCAGTGTGTGGGCAACATGGCACACTTTGAAAATGCTGTTGTAAATCCTTCAGGTCACCAATAGTTGGCACTATTTTGCCATGAATTGTAGATACAAGTATAACAACCTGGAATAATGCAGCCACCCAGAGTATTTTAATTTGATCCCCCAACAGCCGGCATCCCAGCCCCCATCTACTTTGGGGCCATCATTGACACAACGTGTCTTAAGTGGGGCCAAAAGAGGTGTGGTGGAATCGGGGCCTGCAGGATCTACAACACTGCTGCCTACAGGTAAACTCCCACAACAGACTCTCAGTACTTTCAATGGCATGCAAAGGCCAGCCGTAGCTGAGGGAGATCATCATTCACTATTGTTTCACCTTGTCACTAGTTTTATCATCTTCAAGGATTGGACTTCAGTTGTGTTAGGTCCATGTTAGTAAAAAACTTTGGTTGACAATGACAATTGTACTTGATGTTATTGTGTATTTTATACGATATTATATTAGGCAGACCTGGGCACAGTGTGGCCCAACTGCCGGTTCTGAGTGGCCCGTAAGTTCCAAAACAAACTAAATCACTTTTCCTGAGCAGTTCAATATCCGAAAACACGTCAAAAGGGCTTTTATTGTGAAAACTGCTTGTGCATGTGTGAGTGCTTACTGTAGATGCATGTGTTTGTTTCGCAAGCGTCATTCAGCTTGAACGAATGCTGCTGTTACCAAATAAATTGGAGCTGGTAGCCAGCTAAAAATGAGCGGTACAAATAGGAAGATGAACACAGAGTGTCAGGTGTTCAATAAAATATGGACTTCAAAGTATTTTGTTCACAGAAATCGCCTGTAAAGCCGTGTGTTTAGTTAGTAAAGCCAAACCCGTGTGTTAAGTCAGTTAAGCCAAAGATAAGGAGGAAGCGAAATTCAGTTTACGCCCGAAGTACATTTGTTGTAAGGGGGGGAACCCAACATCGATGCTTAAAGCACCTCAACGTTGCGGATTGGTTGGAACCACGCTGTGCTTTCGACTGACTTCGAGTCGGAACACCACCAAACTCCGGCTGCCGTTGCAGGACAATCCTCCTCCTCCACTCATGATGGGAGCAACCCAACATCGTAGCACGTCCCTTTCTTTGCAAACGTGCTATATCAGAGTTCTCCATAAACCCCGGCTTCCGGCTAAACAGCCCCCTAGTGAGATATTCCGGCCGGCTTGTTTTCATACTAAACTAAATGTTATGTCTAGAAATCCGCTCTGTGTTTTCTGCTTCCATTGGTTGTAAACACACCAACATCGGAGGGTTTACAAATACTTAAGAATGAGATTAAGATGAGATTATTTTTTTATTTGATAGGATTTATTAGTTAACCTAGTCAATACACATGTTCAGTGCACTTGGTACAGATACAGATAGGTTTTCAAAATATTTTTACTTATTTTCTTTATTGAAAACCAACTGTACAATCTGTATTTCTGTTGTGTACATGGTGAATTCAATAATGATTTTATTCACATAACATTTGTAGTGACTTAATTACAAGTACTTCTGAAGAGTCAATCTATTTTCTATAATCCAAACTAATGGTTAAGTCATGACAGAATTTCCTCGGCACTCAAAGGCATTCGGAATTTCTCATGTAGCTCCCAATGAAAAATGATTCCCCCCTCCGATATAAGGTATTGTGTAAGGGTTCCATTAAGTGTAATACGGTCTTGGTTTCACGTTACAATTTTTTTGTGAAAGGCTTTACAAAGTTGACAACAAGGTTTTTGCCCACACAATATTGACTTTCAGCAACTAGCTTTTGAATAAAATAAAACTGTCTTTAATTCACGTTTCTTTCAATTTCTACAGATGCATTGTTATGAAGCGTACATTAGACCACAAGCAACACGTCCACAGCAGTGTGTTGTATCTTCCCCTATGCGTGTACACTCTCACCCCTGCAGGACAGCCTACCTGGGCCTGACGCTGAGCCTGCGCAGCGTCTCCTTCCTGGTGTGCATCCCGGGGTTCCTCCTCCTCCGGCAGCAGGTGAGGAAGGAGCAGAGGAACGCCGTCCGCGGGGCCCTGGCCAACGGCGGAGCGGAGATGGAGGCGCTGGGCAAGGACGAGACGGGACAGCACACAGCCGAGCACCGTGGCACGGACCGGGAGACGCGCCTGTGACATCTCAATCCATACTGACGCCACTTATGCATACTCTACCTATCACCCTCTTTCTCTCCCTCTGTCTCTCTGACACACACACACACACACACACACATATGCAGATACAGATACAGACACAGATGCGCGCGCGCACACACACACACACACACACACACACACACACACAAGTGTATATATACAAATGTTATCATACAAAAACAACGTGCAGGGAATCACAGTCTGTGACTGATCATCTCCTAAGAACAGACTACTACAGGGTCCACAACATGGATCGACGGACCTACAGTAGGTTTTGAGAAACCGAGGGTTATATTTATGTTTTTTATATGACTCAAGTATATGTTAATGCCGTTGTTGTTGGGCTTATTTTTCTCTTTATAACTGAAATGTATTAACATTTCCCAATCATAGATGGGAGACATTTGATTGGTTAACTGCTGAAAAACATTTTTGCTCTGAACACCAGCACTTTTTTGCTTACCGTATTTGTATGTTTTCTTCCTATAGCCCTTGTCCCTGGAGACAAGACAACCCACAAAAGGTACAACTTTGAGGTTAAAATGTATTCAAACTAAAAGTCTGATAGTTTGCAAGGCTGACTTAAGGGTTACAGGGAGAAAATAGGCAAATGGTGAAGAATGAACATATTGTTAAGATATGTGTGTAATTGAACATGTCTTGCAATAACTTCTCAAGTAAGTCGGTTGTTGTCTGGAGAACTGTGCCTCAAGTCTTAAACTGTTACCTCTAAACAATTTTGTCGTTTTGTTAGTACAAAGTATTTTTGTTGATGTTAAATGTCTATATTATTGATAGGAATAGTATTTCACTTTAGGTTTTATAACATTACATTTAACAGAAAGACTGTGACTGTGTTTTTCTACAATTGTATAAAATTTGTTTGTGTTTCATTTTTTCTGACATAAGACTTTTGTTAACTTACTCTCAGCTCTATGATGACCTTACGGGAAAACATTTGATGTGCCCTTTTGATCATGTTAATGTGTCCTGTTGTTATTTATACAAAGCAGTCTAACAAGAACATATTTTAGAGAATAATGGTTTTGTAAAAGGTAACTACTACTACAACGGACATGGACAGAATTATACAAAACAAATTGCAGTCCAGCAATTTTGGACCATGCCACTGTGTAACAGCCCTCGAAGATCAGCTTAGACTGAAGTTGCTCCAAAAAAAAGCAAGGAAAAAAAAGAAATGTATCAGGGTTTTGTATAAATATTTTTGTGTGAAACCGATTTTTTGTTTAGAAGGACACATGGTCTTACGTGGCGTAGTTCTCGTGTAATGGCCGTGGAGGGCAGAGATCTTCTTTTTGTTACTTTTTATTTTTGTGACAATGATTGAATTAGTGTACTTTGCACAATGGTTGTTGGGGAATCAGGCCTAGAGCGCAGTGAGTGTGAAAGTATTACCAAAACAAGTGTGCTTTTCACAAAACGAAATGTAACCTTACCTTCCACTCAACCATATCCATTTCCAGTCAGTGCTCACACATTTTCATATCTTTAGCCATGTTGTGTCGTATGTCTGTATATGTTAACAAGGATGGTCACATGTTCTTGTATTTGTGTGTAGGTTGTGTTTCTATGTTGTCATTTTACAAATGCCATCCTGTGGCAAAACGAACAAGAAATATCCATGTCGATTCTCAGGTGTATTATCAACAGAGAGCTTCATTATTGATTCACTAAAAAGGTTTACTGTAAGTAAAGTTCATTGCTTTATAGAACATAAAATGTCCGCATACCAACAACATATGTATATTTGGTGCGGATATATTTTATTTAAAAGCTACATCCCCTAACACACAATTAATTAGCAGTATTGTGGAATAGAACTCCTCATGTGTCTTGGCTGAGTAGGCTTTTGTCTACCAACATATGTATACTTTTGTATAGATACCTTTATTTTAAGTCACAAATGGCCAGGTGAGCAGCAACAAGTGACAAAGAAACCGTGTCATCGCAGAAACCAATATCTCTGTAATGTTAGTCATTTCTGACTTGCATGTAAAATAACTAGAATGTAGTTAATTTGATTGGATTATTTTTGTAAATTTTAAGAAAATACCTCTTGACTGTAATATAAAATGTACAATCCAATCAAGTTTTGGTGTTTGGGACTCAATTGTTTTGGAAGAGAACTTATGAATTTTCAAGCTTACTCAACATGACGTAGTATTCAAGGAAGGAATTCCTCACAGGATCTTCCCATTTTATATTTGGATCACTGACAAAAAGCTTAAATGTAGAACCGCTGACTACCGATACGGTAACACTTTACATTACAGTGTACTTGTTAATTAATTATACAAGTAATGTAATAATCGATGTAGCTACAAGTTATATCGTTTTATTAATATGTTTTTACATTATGGAACAACCTGTAACTACGCAGTGTAATTACGTATGTGTAATAGGAAAATATTGTTATACATGTATAAAAGGAACATGTTACATGGAATTGGAACTCTTGGTACATGTTTAACAAGTGAACATTTTCACGTAGCTTGTTGCAAGTTTGCTGCATATGTGTGTAACAACTCCTGTTACAGAACACAATCTAGTTACATGAAACAGGGAACTCTGTTTCTTTTTACAATACAAGCTAATACACAACTTAATACATACTATGACCTCATAATTGCATTGTTACTACATAATGTTGATCGTGAATAAGCACTGTAAAGTGAGGTGTAACACTGCTTTACAGCATGTGTTACTACCCTATTCATAATTGCATTGTAACTACATATTCACAGGAATAACATATAGTATAATAATATGTGAGCAAAAAGACAAGGTATTCGTCCAATACATTTATTTATACAGTGCAACACGACCACTATTTGCTATGTAGCATATTTATTTACAGCAGTCAATGCAAACATTTAAATCAATTGACTTACTTTCAATGTGTTCAGTGTGGCTGCAAGACACAGGATCTACAAAATTCTAGCTGTGGGTCACTGGATAATGATTCTAACCTCATCTTTGCAACTATGAGGCCATTATGGCCTTTTATGAGGAAGATTGTACCTCGAAATGATTACGTTCTAAGCAGGTGCACCCTGAGTTTAGTATCTGTCTCTAATAAAGTGATACTATTATTAGTAGTTGCCGAGTTACCAAACATAGAGCTACAGTAAATCAATATCAAATATTAAATAAAACTAGTACTGCAAGCAGTCACACAAGGTATTCACAGCCCTAGCACCGCCTATCCCAGCGGCCGCTCAAGCGAATCACGGGTGTAGTCATTACTCCTAGAGGCAACTATGCCTCTGCAGGGGAGGGTCTTTGTTAGTCACTCACACGAGCACACACACATGCACGCACACGCACACACTCGCACACTCAGACATACAGAGAGACAGGCACACTCAGACATACAGAGACACAAACTATGTACACATGTTAAGGGAGGGGTCCTCTATGTTCCTGGCAAGTTTCAAGTTCCTGCATCCTTCTTACGCGGACTTGCGATGGAAATTGAGCATTAGCACTTAGCTTAGCATTTTTTCAAATTGGCGCTGTGACCTAAATTTTTGAGCTATCGACACAATTTTTACACACGTGTTCAGGAGGGGGCCTCTATGTGCATGGCATTTCTGCTTCCTTCTGAAGCTGACTTGTGGTTGATAGAATAATGTTCACAAATTAGCATATATTGAATTTGCCATAACTCTGCCATTTTTTACACAATCAATACCAATTCACGGAATTTTAATCAGACCATAGATCATGTTTATGAAAACTGTTAGTCATTTGAAGCTATGGTTCTGAAGAAGAACATTTTTAAAGTTTTTTCGAAATTTTCACTGTACAGCAAAATCTATCCTGACGGACATCATGGGTCCCTATGGCAAAAATGTTCAGCATGCAAAATAAGGCACCAAGTTTCAAATTTTTTGTTTCATCTGGGCGAACATGCCGAGCGTTTAACTGTAACCGGAAGTTATAGCGCCCCCTATGGGAATTTCGGCACCAAACTTTTTGGAGACCTGCTTATCAATCGGGCTGAGATATAGGGGCTAACATTTAAAGTTTGTGTTCGCCAAGTACACGTTTACAGATCCATGTCTCCAGCAACATGATTGGTCGAAGCAAATATGAAGCGTATGATAGTGAAATGCCCTGTTCACCCAGATTTCTTGGGAGGATCTTTTGGCTCAGTAGCTCGCCATCCTTGGAAGAAAAACTCTCTTCCCCAACAAATAACCTAACCTGTTTGATGGACAAACAGGACCATATAGAAGCCTATAAGTAACTAGGTCACAACAGCATTTGCATTTGTTATATTCACACGTAAAATGAAAAATGTATATTTTACAACTGTACTATGTACACTATATTAAACAACAGTATGAATGAAATCTGAATAAACTGTTTTTCTCACCAATGTTCAATATCAACACGCTTCCCTGTATCACCATGGAATGAGTTGCAGCAGGTACGAAGCGTGGGGCTGGAAATTAAAACACGGCCCATAAAAATGGTTGTCAGAGCAACCTATTATATAAAGGCTGAATATACAACAACAAGGGTGTGTAACGTTTACAATGTTATATATATATATACTGTCAAATAGCTGTCCATTAATATTAGCTTTTAACATTAGCTTGTCAGCTACATTCGGTATGGGATGAAGTGCAAAGCCATTATTTACATTTAGGCAGGCATGCTCACGCTAAATGTTCTTCGGCAGATTCGATACAAGGAAGTCATTTTGACAAATGATATCGGTAACGGATGTTCAAGTGAGGCCAAGAGAATGTTACAATGGTATCACGATGCTCACACCCCAAAACATCATGGACTCTCCGCTGTCTTGAAAGAAAGTCATCACACATCCGAGCCCTGAACCTTGTTCAGAAAACTTGTTCTAAAAAGACCAGTTGCTGGTCTTTGAGCAACAACCTCCCTAACAACAGATGGCTCCACAGATTACAAGTGCTTATTTGATCTTATTAAAAAGAGGCCTGAAAAGAGTTAGTCTCTACTAAAGTGCTCAGTTGTTTTTATTCATATAAAGAATATATTCATAATGGTTTGGCAAGGCAGAGCAGTTTTTGGTTTTGGTTTTCAGATGCAATAGTTGGTGGAAGACGCAACGTTGAACGACGGACGTAAGACCCGGCTCATGTGTGCTACTGGATTGATGGACAATGTGTACAATAATTTATGATTCTGATTTGAGTTGATGACTTGACAATGACAGTGAGAATTCTGTTGCATTGAGTGCATTTGGTTTATTTCAGTTTTTGTATGCCTGAAAGGGGTGGAAGTTAATTTGTTTTTCTTCATGAGTTCAACATATACAAGTAAATGTAAAGGGACTCATTATTTATAAAGCGCTTTTTAGACCAGTGGCCACTCAGAGCACTTTACAATAATTGCCTCACAGTCACCCATTCAAACACAAGCCTTTTCATACACCGAGGTGTATGAATATGCTTGAGCATGCAGAAATGCAGAATATTTAATGTATTTATTCAACAGGCCACTTTGTTCATTCAACATACTACTATTTTGATAAAAAAGTATACAATCAAACAAAGATGTTGAACATCACATTGAAAACAGAATTACACGTAGACAGTACAAGTGGTAAGATAATATGAAAAAAAAGAAAACACCAATAACGTAAATATGAAGCAAGGGGTTTCAATAAAGATTTTAAGGTACATATATTAATAGTTTGGGTAAGGTTGTTTTGTGATCATAAAGTATTTTGTACATTTACTCTTGTGCATGTACAATTTTGGACCGACAGACATAAGCTAACATGGAGAACACACTTCATCAAGAAGACTGTGACTCTTTAAACTGAGCCACTGACACACAGGAACACCAACATCCTGCTCATGTGCACTACTGGATTGATGGACAATGTGTATGTAACAAGGTCCATGCTACACGCTACCTAGGTGGCTGCCACACTCCACCTTGGTAGCTTTTACTGGGCTCCTCCATAACAAGGACACAGGGTCGTGATGTTGGTGCCGGTTTATTACCAAGGTTGAGTATAATGATACAGAGCAGGAGGAGTAACATGCTGCCATGTAGGAGAGCTCCCTGAGTGTGTGTGGTGATGGCTGGTTTAACCTGGGCATAACCTGGGCATAATAGGTGTGCAGCCTAACCCAGCCTCAGAGTCCAATCAGTCTGACTATAGCCAGGTGAGGCTCATGGTCATGTTAAATATATTCATTCCTTAATTATTTTTTTGGCCGGAAAGATTTTTATTTGGTGGTCCATGAAATTGTCCATTTTGGTGTCTGCCGAATAATTTTCCATATAGAAATACTTTTATTCACCCAAATCCACGTAATCTTTAATGTAGTGACAATAAAGCGAAATTCGTTTATGAAATGCTTCCAATTTTCTGGACCATATTTTCATTTTGTATTTTAACAACCTGGTTTTGTCCAGGCGCCTCCACAGTGCCAAATGTGGGGTGTTTTCCGACTCTAGAAGTACAAACCAGAAAACACTCAAAAAAGTGCAAAAATGGGTACATTTCATCTGCATAAATCCTGCAGTAGTAGTACACTTTGTAAACTTTGATGGATCGACAGATTGATAGATAAATGTAGAGTACCTTTTTAACACAAAGAACCCAACCCTGGTCCAAACTCAAGCAGCCTTAAAAACCCATTTAATGTGAAATGGAGTATTTGTGTACATTTGCATTTCACATCAAAAGTCATGACCTTCACATTGCTAGCTTTATCTCAGAGAGCTTTTCCTCCTTTTAATCTATTTTGAAGGCAAATGAGCTTAAGGTCATAGCAGGGTTTTCTTTTTGAGTTCAACATCTTCAAGTTTTAGATTATCTTGAAGAACCTCATTAGAAGGGACACATTTAATGGGAAATGGGGTATTTGTGAACATTTGCATTTTACATCAAAAGTCCTGACTTTTGCATTGCTAGCTTTATCTCTGAGAGCTTTTCCTCCTATTTTCTTAAACTATTTTGAAGGCAAATTAGCTTAAAGGGGTGATATTATGATGGATAGATTAGTCTACCAGCCTACCCAGTGGACTGTAGCAGGGCTATTTGTGGAGGCTAATTACCTTTCAAAGAGACAGAAGGATTTAAAATGTAAAATAAATCCTTCAACCACCCGCCATCTTTCATAACACTTAACAACTAAGACATATTAAAAAGTAGAAATAACCCATCTAGGTGGCAACTGGTGTATTTCTATGATAAGGGTGAAATATGATTTTATTTGGATATGTGTAATGATCCCTAATCAACCTGGAATGATATACACACCAACAGGCAGGCTGACAGACAGGCGAGCAGTCAGACATGAAATCTGGAATTGATGAATGTACTTCCTTCTTTTAAATAATTTTGCATTCCAAATGTGAGAGCTGGAGATGGAAGGAGTTGGGAGGGAGGTATTTAGGCAAACAGCGACAGACGTAGCCAGTAATCAAAATGTCTCATTGATAGCTCAACAAGGAAAACCAAAGGTAAGTCTGTTTATATTAGAATATTGCTTACTGCATTAAGATTAAGACATGTACTTAAGCATTAAGTAAAACACCTAGTACAATTGACTTCCAAGAAACCACAAAGTTCAACAAGCTCAACAAGGAAAACCAAAGTAAGTCTGTTTATATTATAATATTGTTTGCTGCATGAAGGTTAAGACATGTACTTAAACGTTAAGACGATTTAACGTTAAACGTTAAACATATTACAATGGACTTAACTTGAACATATCAATGTGTATTCTTTCAAGAAACCACAAAGTCCATTCATGTTTGAATAAAAATGAAGTGTGAATGAGTTTTTAAAGACAATTTTAAAGTAATTTTCTATTATTTTGCAGGCATGGAAGCTATGGAATGGATACATTTTTTTCTAATCTCAGGTTAGTGCATCTGTTTTTTGTTCATCTTCAGGTGTATGCATCAAATGTTAAATGTGTATTGGAGAAAGGTGAATTTGTTGGTCTTTGTTGTACCTAAATTTTATATATTTGTTCATATTTGTCTGCTTTAAAGGTCATTTAGTTCATCGTTCTTCACAGTTGCATAAACCATGTTGATCAGTTTTAATCATGTTTAGGTGTGCGAATCATAGTTAAATGTGTATTTGTTGGTCTTTGTTGTACGAAAGGATGATATTTTTGTTTGCTTTTTCCGTTGTTTAGCACATCGTACTTCATAATTGCATATGCCAATTAACTATTAGTATTTCTGAAAATATTAAGAAATAGATCATGATTATTTACCCCATACCAGGACTGTGTACCAGCCCATCCTTTTGTGCCCACTACCGCCATCACTGCTTAGTAGAAACACCCCAAACCTGGTTTGATGCGCAGAGTTACTGCAGAGCGAGAGGTTTTGACCTGGCCACCATAGACGACATGGGGGAAATGGAAACGCTGCTTCCCTTGGTCGCCAACCAAGGTTCAGTGTGGATAGGCCTTTATCCTGGTGGTCCTCTGGTGTGGTATTGGTCCCTGGCCGACCATCATTTCTACAAAGAGGGCGAGAGAAATTACAGAAATTTCAACTTAGGTTCGGATCTGAAATTCACAACCACTACCTTTAATGGCAAGTGGTACGCTGTCTCTTCCCTTACTAAAACACGCTATTTCATTTGTTATGATGGTAAGGAACATGCTGCTACAGGTATACACAAACTAACGTTGATAAGGACCACACATTTAAAAACAACATGATTATACACATGATCAGAGTTAAACATGTTTTGAATAATGTATTTTTTCTTCAGCTAACAAACAAGGTCGAGACAGATATGTCCTAGTCACCAAATCCATGAGAGCATCTGTGGCGCGGGAGTACTGCAGGACACACCACACAGACCTAGTCAGCATCAGGAACCCAGCAGAGGACCAGGTGGTCCGTGAGGTAGCCGCTGGTCATGAGGTCTGGATTGGCCTCTTCAGAGACACATGGAGGTGGTCAGACGGGCGTTACTCCTCCTTCAGATTCTGGAAGCCAAATGCGCTATATGTTAACCACAAGGAGGGACACTGCGGAGCCATGGTTGAGATGGAGGCAGGAAGATGGATGCCAATGATGTGTGAATTGAAGAAACCTTTCCTCTGTACCTGTAAGCAGACATCTGTGTTTTGGGTTTGGTTGTGAACAATGTTATGTTTTATTTTATTTTGCAATAAATGTGGGAAACAATTTTTAATACCATCCCATTAGTCCATCCCATTCGTCACATTCCCGATACAAATGTATCGGGAATGTGACAGACGGGTGTGTGTGTGTGTGTGTGTGTGTGTGTGTGTGTGTGTGTGTGTGTGTGTGTGCGTGCACGAGACCAATAGGTTCTAGAACGAGGGTGCTCAAAATAAAGATCCGTTCAGAGGACCTGCAGGACCTGAATGACCCGGCAACAAAGGCAGCCATTTTAAAACAAGTGAGTGTTTCCCTGTGTTCTTCATGCTTCACTGTGAAATCCTAATATGCTCACACCCCAAAACATCATGGACTCTCCGCTGTCTTGAAAGAAAGTGAAGAAGAAGAATGTATCGCAAAAGTCATCACACCCACAGCCCAGCCCTTGTTCTGAAACCTTGCGCTAAGAAACACCAGTTGCTGGTCTTTGAGCAACGACCTCCAACAAAAGATGGCTCCACAGACTACAAGTGCTTAATTGATCTTCTTAAAGAGTGGCCTGAAAAGACTTTGTCTCTTCTAAAGTGCTCAGTCATTTTTCAGTCATCTCATATAAAGGATATATCCGTAATGGTTGGGCGATGCACAGAGAAAAAACTTTGCGTTTTTGTTTTCAGATGCAACAGCTGGTGGAAAACGCAACGTTGACCGACGGACATAAGATGACATGGAGAACACAGCCTGATGGACAGGTCTTCACCAGGGAGCAGTGTCATCAAGAAGACTGTGACTCTTTAAACTGAGCCACTGACACACAGGAACACCAAGATCTGGCCCACTTGTTTAAATGAATTGATGTGATCATTTTCCTTTTCAAAGCTAAGTTGCTTTATTAATATCAATGGTAGTCAATCACCTGTTGCTTTGTGTTTAAATAGACTAATAATGATGTAATTTAGGAAAGTCGCACAAGGGGGCGGCGCTGAGCTGTGGATGTCACGTGAGTCGAGGTTCACGGTAATTACGTTGACTCACGCCTCTGGATCATCCAGGTGGGGAAAAAACGCCGACTTTGTTTTAAATTATATTCAAGCCTGGGTGAGGCTGCGGCAATGTAGATGTCTCCGCAGGGGAGGAAAAAACTCTAAAACTGCAATTGGGTGTGCATCAATGTGCGGAAGACCCCAGAGACGCTGTTGGTATGTGAATGATTTCCCTTTTTTTGGGTAGATTTGTTTATTTGGTTTTCCTCTGTTGATTTGTAAACCACCTGCGATCGAAACGCTATTTATGTAATGTTTACAAATTATAGCGGTGCGCAGTTTACCGATGCGGTCGTTTGCGCCCTTGGATGTTTGGCGGCGTTGCACGCTTGCTTTGTGTAGACTAGAGTGTCAATTCAGCGTTCGATGTGACAACGTGATGGTTACGTTTGTCTGTCAGGGGCATCGGTGGTTGATTCTGTTTGTCATTTACATTATTATGTTTAATGAATGATATTTGCATTATATTTTAACGTACTCAAGTAATTGGTAAATTATATTATGTTTCATGATGTTTATGTAGCTCTATGGTCGGTATAATTTCGAGGTATACATTTAATAATTACTTCATAGATGTAGGCCTACTTAGGATTTATCAGATTTTTTTTTTTTTGTGATTAATAACTATTAGTGAATCACTGATTTATGTGGGGGAGTAAAAAGTAATAAATGCTGTTAGAAGAAAGGAGTAATCCAGCATGAAATTGTTGATAATTATGGCAACATTATGGCATCTTTTTTCTTTTTATGGTTTGTATTGGAAGGTTATCAACCGACAAACTCCTGAAATCTCCAGCTGAATGAACTGTCCTTGTATGGAAAACCAGCTGTGAAAAATGTAATAAATGCAAAGAAAGAAGATTTACAAAAAGGAGTTGAGTTGTTAATTGCTCTGTGGTTCTCTAAACCATGTTCGAGTTTAGGCAGACATTGAGGCAGAATAACCCGGAGAACTCGACAGTACTACTGGATTGATGAACAATGTGTACAATAATTTATGATGCTGATTGTGCTTTCTATTTTATTAAATTTTTTATGTTTTAAAAGGGGGGAAATTAATTCGTTTGTCTTTATTAGTTCAACATCTATAAGTTAATGTAAATGGACTGCATTTATATATAGCGCTTTTCAGACGCATTCAAACACAAGCAATGCCTATTCATACACCGCCGGCGGTGTATCATTAGGCTTGAGCATGCAGATATGCAGAACATTTAGTGTATTTATTAAACAGACTACTTCTTTAATTTTTGTAAAACTTTATTTTGATAAAGAATCATACAATCAGAGTCACATTGAAAACAGACCGTACATGTGGTAAAATAATAAGAAAGAAAACGCCAAATTGTAGCGTTTTGGTTTTGTGATCATGAACAGTGTTTGGTACATTTACAAAAAAATTGTCCATGAATAAAGTTACTTTTTAACAGGCTACGAGAAGTAGGCCTACGGCATACGCTGACTGGAAGTCTGGTCATGTTGAATATTCCTTCATGTTTTCTAATGATCATTTTTGTTGGCAAGGTTTTAATTTAGTGGTCTGTGAAATCGTTTTGATGACCGCCAAATCATTTTCCATTTAGAAATACTTATATTCCCCAAGGTCAGAATTAAGGGTGTCCTTGTTTCGTACACTGTGAAAAACGAAGTTGTTCCTTGAAGAACCTTCTAGTTTACTCCAGGAACCTTGGGGCTCCTCCAAGAACTCGTTCCTCGAGGCTCCTAGAGGTGCCTGCAATAACTTTTGGGATTCCTCAGTATGAAAACTGGTTCCTCCAAAGAACCCATTTGAATTAAGGTTCCTAGAGGATCTTAGGCTACTATATTTGGATATCCTGTACTGTGAGGACTTGAGAGTGAGATACTATGGATGTCACTGAAATAAACATTTGCTCTGCAAAGGCTTTCTTCTCCCACGTTTTTGAACTGTGCAATACAGTCAGGGAAAGTTGGCAACTCAACATTTCAATTTCCATCCTTATTAATAATTGCATGCATATTGACCAATGGCCTCCACTAAATCGCTCCACTACCTGCCCACATTTTTTTTGTTACATTAAAGTGCTAGCTACAGTTTTGTTGATTTTTGTTGCACTGGTTTAGCGGTTATCGTGATTACGGGAAAAGGGAATAGACCACAGCCACATAGCGATGTCCCCTGATAGAGAGTGAATTTAATGTCTGTCTTATGTGGTTGATATATAAATGCTAATAAATATGCATAGACCAAAAAACACCAAACATTATTTCAGATTTGCATATTCAGCAGAGACCATGCTTTTCAGTCAGTCAAGCTGTGATCGCGTCATCATCCCCGTCTCGCCCTCTACTAGTTGGTCGTGAAACTGGCAAAAAGACACAGGACATATATCGGGATCTTTCCTTGATTAATGTGGACTGATCCAGCTGCGTTAAGGGAAGGGACATGACTGTTAGGCCGCGGGCATGGAATCTTTCAGATGAGCTGCGCGGAACGACGATCGAGTACCAGTTCCAGGGGAGACGGAGACAAGCTGTGTGTCACAATTTAACTACTAGCTAGCTAAAGACGTTACAACTTCATATATTTGAAGATATTCAAATTTTATTTTATTAATTCATAATTTGACAATCAACATCTAAACAAAAATGTTTCTGAGGAAATAAACCCTTCAAAACGGCCTATTCAATTTGTGTTGGAACGTGAAGGGTTAAATGAAAGAAGCCCCTTTGTCAGCCTATCAGAATTTTGCTGACTCTGCAGTTGTTGGAAAGGAAAATGCTATGCAGCTCTGTGATTGGTGGTCCCGCTATAATTTCAGAGAGGGTCGAGTAATAGTAATTCAATGAGACTATTTTCAAATGACAGTAAAATTGACCAATCATATCTTCCCTCTAAATGGGTGGGCTTTGTTATCGCTAACTTTATGACAAGTTCCGCCCGCTGTGAGGGACACGAATCCAATAAACTAGCTAGCTAGCTTATGGGGCGTGATTTGGTTTACTTCACGATGGCAGCCGCCGCGAGTAACGTAACCGCTAGTGAGGAGGACATTGTTTCTGATTTATTATGTACGCCGTTTTCTAGGTTAACTTTTAATAAAAAGTTGGAGTTAATAACAGGAAGACCCACACCAGAGCTAGAATTGGTTCAGAAAACCAAAGCTTTTGAAAGGCATTTCAACTTCACCAACTATACGCGATCCCCGTGGATGATGCGATCAAC
>OOFG01059777.1:0-12865 GCA_900323295.1 Molva molva
CATTCACCACCACTTCATCACTTTATTCACAGCAACAGCTAGCCTCGAGAGGAGAGAAGGTTCACGGTAAACAATATTCTAACCCAGAATATAACACAGACGTGCGATTAATGGGAAGAGTAAAGGACATAGCTAATTCATAGCCCACAGGCAAAGGCCAACTTTAATTATAGACCTATATTTACATACATATAAACAGTCCTTGCATTTATACAGCTCAGTGAAACTCTTACCTGTACATAAGGTATGAAGCCAGGGGTTTTGGAAAAGCAATCGCAGTACTACAACATTGTGAAACATAAATGTATTCAGTTATGCCAACATGACGTTGCTGTCCATACAGCAGGCGTTGTTCTGAATTGTACGGTTTAACCACTTACCCATGAGACTTGTTTAAGAACCACTGGCGAAGGCAGCCCTCAGAGCTCTCTACAGCCTGACCAAACAAGAAGCATGTTTGTTTGAGACTCTGTTCTCTGGTCGAATACGATTCCATCTCATTTTTTGCTTTCCAAGGTCCCATTGAAGATCCTTGATTCAGTTTTCTTCAAGGTTTTTCATTAATTGGCTGCTTTTAATTTGTATTCCCTGGCCTTGCAGCTGTGGCAGCATCTGTTAGTGTTTTTTCTTTTTAAATTATGATCAAATTCCTTTGCAGACATTATTGTTTGGAAAACAACAGGTGATTGTTCATTGTTGATTCACTTTATGTTGCTTCTGGGTTGTAACAAGGTCTAATAAAGTAATTAAATGAACAAGATGAGAAGTAAACAAAATGGGTAACCCTTCCTTTTACAGTCCCCTAATCACTAAGTATTTACCCAATAAATATATGGTAAATTATAATATTCAGGTAAATACAGAGAAACTACAGCTGACATACTAAGAAAAACCTCCGCTATTACCAATCAACTCAACAAAGTACCATGTAGTTGTGACCGTTTTAGGTTGGTAAGAACTCCAATATAATTGCGTACTTCCCAGGAAAGTAGGCAACCAATCCTTAGAAAAACCTGCTCTGATACCCATCGATTCAGGTTACAATATATATCCAGAAATTAAGATAGTAATTTCCAATAAATTACTTTTTCTTAAATAGTTATTGTTCATGGCTCCACCCATTTATAAAGTGTTCATTTGATTTATCATAACTATGGAATTGTTTTTATTTAAGTTGAAAAATGACATCAATACCTAACTGGTAACAACCTCCACAGGAACAGTTTTCTTCTAGTGTCATGGTACACCTTTTTAAACTCTGGGTACGTTCTTGCAGATGTTTTGACAATTTACTCAGTAAGTAAGCGGAAATTGTACTGTAAAAGAAAGCTCTGTTTGTTTACATGGTATTACCATGTTCTTAGAATATCCATTGTAATATAATATAATTGTAAAGTAAAACATTACAATTGACTGAGTAAGTAAGCTGAAACTGCACTATAAAAGAAAGCAATGTTTAATATTCCGCCTTTTTGCTTCCTAATCTCAATAGCTCATTGAGAGCCAATTTGTTTCAAATTAGTCTTGTTTACACTTTGGACATGTTTCACACATATTTCCCTGAGTGCCACACAATGTCCTTGTCCAATGTTGTCCAATGTCCAGTCTCTGAAAGAAATCACATAGGATGCTGATTGATCCGAACCACTGGTGGTTCCAACACAAATGCATAACTTGAATCCTGGCAGGTTGGATTCTCACCAGATCGTAATCTTTTGAATCCAGCTGCCATGCAAGGTTTGGTGTAACGCACATACACTGAGATACAGATGAAACTGACTTTCGATATTGTACATTGTTGGAAACTAGAGCAGAGTTTTTTCAGACAAAAGAAAAAATGCCTACAAAACGAGTACACAAGTAGACCGCCTCATTTCGATTTAGACCGTGTATTTGGTGAGAGCTTTAGGGTATTTCAGGCATCCCTAATAATGATTTGTGATTGATTGATTCTATTCAGGAATTCGGCCAGCCGTCTTTACTGCGGGCAGAAGCCAAGAACAATCCTTCCATCCTTCCTCCACAAATTTAGTTAGAAAAGATAGAGAATGATGACATAGAACAACATTGAAGAAGAGTGACACTGCCAGTGGGAGTACTGAGTCTAGTCTCATTTGTACATTTTGCTCTAAGTTACACTGGCTTGAGCCCATTTAAATTCAATGCAAGCTAAATATTGCATGGATAAGGGAATAACCAGTTACAAGGTCTATGGTAAGAGCCTGGTAATACCATGGAAACAAACAAGGCTTCCTTTTACAGTACAGTTTCAGCTTACTTAGTGAGTAAATTGTATGAAGCCATGAACAATAACTATTTATGAAAAAGCAATTTATTGGAAAGTAGTATCTTAATTTCTAGATTGTACATAATTAAACTTTGGCTTTTACCAAGTTAAACCTTGGATAACTACAATTGTTACTTGATGAGATGGGTAATAGAGGAATAGAGGAAGAATTTGTTGCATACTTTCCTCGGAAGTATGCAATTATATCTGAGTTATTACCAACCAGAACCTGCCACAATGACATGGTACTTAGTTGAGTTGATGGGTAATAGTGGAGGTTTTTCTACGTCTTTCAGCTGTAGTTTCTCTGTATTTTCCTACTTAGTTACCAGTGGTTATTACCCAATAATATATTATAATGTCTCATATATTTACTGGGTTAATAAATACCTAGTAATTAGGGGACTGTAAAAGGAAGGGTTACCAACAATTTACACATGGTTTTGAGCTCAGTCCACCACTAAACCTTTCCACCGATGGATCATTATAGGATTTTGGAAAGAAAGTGAGTCCTATTGTTAAATAGCAGTTATATTGTTAAGTAACATCATATGCTATTTGAAGTAACAGTTCTTATAGAAAGTAGTCATATTATTAAATAGCACTTCTAAATGTAGTAACAATTAAATGTATACGTAACGTAGTGTGTTCTATCGTTTATCCACTGCTAAAATACCGTTACAAATGGTGGTTACAGGGGCGGATGTAACTTCTACTGGTCACAAAGAACAATGTTGAAAATATTTTATATTTTCAACAATATATTTTTATAACAAAATAAATACAATCAAAACGTCGTACAGAGAAGTGATGGAAGGATCTTAAAAAACACCACAGTGTGCGACACTGATGATACGTGTCCTACCCCGAGACTTCCCACGTTCACGTGGTGCACAATATGTACGTTCAAATTAAAACACACACACACACACAGTGAGCATTTACAGATGAATGTCTTCTGATTCAACTGAAATATTTAAAAGGCAACCAACGAAATACAGAAAAAAAATCGATACATTGTAATAAATATTAATGAATCCTTGCTTGCTTCAGAGTGATGAAAAATCAGAAGTTAAGAGGAAGCGTTAAACTGTAAAGGGGCGAAAGCTGCCCGAAGGTTGGGAGCTCCAGGGCAATTCGGTTGGAGGTCCATCTGTCTGTCTGTACATCTGAGTTCTTGGGGAAAGGGTACATCATGTTGTTGCTTATGTTTACAATCTACCAGTGGAGGTTAGCAGCTAAACAGTTGGCCTCTATAGATGGTTATGTCTTTCGGATAATATTAGCTTATTCCTTTAGCAACGAAATGCAGTATGAACAATAAGGAATGGTACAGTTGGAGTTAGTTAGAAAGTACAATTTAGACACAATAATGGCTCATCTGGCCGCAAATGTATCTTAGGTTAACTTTGAAGTTCAAACCATTTTTGTTTCTAACTCTTACCTCTAATCCTAGCTCTGTCCATCTCCGTTACTTTAACATCCCAGTCGATACTGAATATATTTTCCTTTGCTGCAGGTCAGACCAACCAGATCCCCAGTCAACCATAACCACTTGTAAGCCTGACCCCCAGTCATCTTCATTATTAGCCTGGCTTCTCAGCCGGGCTGTCAATCCTCTAAACCAGCCTTCTGTCCCTCCGATCCCCAAGAAGCAGTTAAGAGGCTCGCTGTTTGTCTTTCACAAAAGGCCCGGGGAGTGCTTGTGCAGAGAGAATCCATTCTCTGCCATTTAATGAAGCGCTGCACTGTAGCAGATGTTAACAACAAACAAAGCATTTCTCCTCGTTGTAAGCATGTAGCATTACAAATAGGGGTCGTCCTTGTCATTACCTTTTTAGAGAAAAGGTTGTGTTAGGGTAATATTTTACTATTATCGCTGGAGAATGTGTTCATATTTGAAGATGTTAATTGGGGTCCTGTTTTGCTGTGACATTATATGATGTTTGTAGACTTTGCGCACAAAAAAACGGTATTCGACTGACATTGTTTTTTTTGCGTCTTGGACTGACATCTGTTATTGCGTCCATGACGAGTGTGAGCTGCCACCTGGGGATTTTTTTCCCTCTAATTATCTGACAGAAACAAAGGAAAAATGGAACACGAAAAATGACTCGTCAGCTGTGAATGTCGCATGAAAGAAAAATATAAAGAATATCAGTCGTTGTATTCAGCACCTGCTATCCATCAAAATCCCTTTCAATAACAAGTGTGGATGGGATATTAAAAAGTTTGGACGCACTGCGTATTATAGATTAAGAATCAATTATGGGATATTTTATTTGTGGATGAAAATAAGAATAAGAGAATCAGAAATTAAATATTTTAAAAGTATACTTTTTTTTAATTTGTAATATATTTTTAATACAATTATATATCCTATATTCGAATCTATAAAAAAACATTGCAGACACATTTTTGCTTGTCAATTGTAGTCTCTATGCTTGTATCTTGCATCTACACTCATACTTGCTTGGAGCCATTTTTAATCACTTTCACAGCATCCAACGTGATGTTGAAGGAGTGATCCATTAAACAGTAGATAAGAAAACATTTCTGGCATTATGGAAACACCTGGCTCTGGTGAAAGCCACCATCCTGAGATCCCCAATGTGGAAACCCCTGGGAACCAGTGTTACCAGAATAAAAATAATACACTAGCCACTATTAGCCATAGGCCATATCTTAGTTTACTTTACTTACTTACTTTACTATGCCTTTTAATATTCACTATTCAAACCCACACACACCCAAATCCTTTATCTTACTCTGCTCTTATTAGGGTTAGCTCCTGAACCAAAAGGTCTAAAGGCTTTTTAATGTATGTAATTTAATACATTAATATATTAAACGTATTCCTAGTTTCCTGGAGTTGGTTAGAGTTAAAGTTGGGTTATTTCCTGTGAGCTGGGGTATGTAAGAAATTTGAAACTTGGCTGGCAAATAGATGTTGGTAAGCACTACCGCTACTTGGTAATTCTGTCTCAGCCATTAACAGTTCATAACTCCCAAAACCCATTTCCTAGGAAAGTGTTTCTCAAACTAATTTTACTAATGTTCCCCCTCCATGGTGTAAACAAATAACATGCACCCATTAAATGGGTAATGCAAATAATTATAGTTTAGTGAACAACATGGGCTTTTGCTTGACTTGATTTTTGTCTTTCATTGGAAAGATTTACTCAACTTGTATGTTAGTATTCAGATTAAAATTAATTGTATTAAGATGGAATTGCTTCACAGTTGTTCATAACCAATATTAAAATGACAAAAAATACATTTTAAGAATGGTTCCCAAGTACCCCCTGCAAAGTACCCTAGGGCTACATGTACCCTTATTTGAGAAACACTGTCCTAGATGTACCAAATTTGATCCACAGGTGCAACCAACCATACTGAACAAAGACGCCTAAAGTCGGTCTGATAGATTTTCCACTAGCTTGGATTTTCTGAAAAAGGTGAATTTCTCCTAGACAAATTGATGGATCAACACCAATCTTGGGGAGGAGCTGCTGCATATCAGTCTTGTAGCCTGGACCATTTTCTTATATATAGATTTCTAAACAACGCTTTAATGCATAATGTAACAGCATTTTCAGTACACCTAAACCCTCTTTCAAGTTCAGCCTGCATGTTTGGTGGGCCTGTTGTTGACTAAGAAATCCCACTAAGAAATCACATGTGCACATCTAGAGGTGCATGTCCCTGTCTGTTTAGTGGTTGCGTGGACTTGAGAAAGGGTTGTCATTAAACACCAGGTATGGCTGGTTGAAATGGGCTAAGAGGGCCGAGCCCTCCTTGTCTTGTGGCGGAATAGACGGGGAAGCTACATGCATGGAAAGTGATTATTTGGTGAAATCAAAACGGCACCCTCTGTTGTTCGTACATAAATGATCTCAGTCAAATATCCAAGGAGCCCCTCAGATATCTTTGGATTAACATCAAACTAGTGTCCACTGATTGACGTGTGCGGCGTATTGTACATGTGACACACCCACTCAATTTATGTTCCATTGGGGCTAAATGTACTAACCGGAAAAGAGGGAAATAATAACAGAGTGTTGTGTGAACGTGGCAGGTGAATTGCAAAGTACATTTGAAGGAAGCTACTGGTCTGGGTATATTGTTAACCAAGATTTTAGTGAAGCCAGGGGAGACGGTTCCGAGAGCCTGTCCTCCAACCTAAACGACAGAAAAGGTTGTTTGTAGGTCGTCCAAAACAACCCATATGAACGTTTCAGCCCCCTATCGACTGTTCGAAGAAACAGCAATACGTCATGTATGTCAAGGTTCTGTCTTGCCAAAGCAAAATGGATGACATTTGTTTTATTCTCAGTGGAAAATGCGTCATTTTAAGATCGTTTCTGCATTAAAATGCGTTTTGATACAATTTCTAGCGATAAATGTGCATTTTAATTCGTAATCTTCAGTCAGTGAATGTATATCATTTTTAGTTTGTTAGTTATGCAACATCTTCTATCGTTGCCATGGTGATTCATATAGACGCAGCTTGCAAAAAATTTCAAGTGACCCAGGGATGACATTTATTATTCTTTGGGACAGATTAGGAGGACGTGTTTTTGTGTGACACAACTGAAGTTTATGTTTGCTTTGCTTCCGCCGAAAGAAATCCATTCCAAAGGTTCCTTTTATAAATACATTTTGATTAACAAGATAATCATGACACATTAATACCGCTGTTGGATGATGTTCTTTCATTAATAACGTAGAGTTTCGAGTGACCCAGGGATGACATTTCTTCTTCTTCTTTGGGAAGGACTATTCCGATGTGTTTTTGTGGGGCAACCCGGAAGTTTACGTTTGCTTCTCGAGTCTCAGCAAAAGGGGGCTGTGCGCAGTAGTGTAACCCTAACCTTGACCCTAACCCCGCGCCACGGCCCGTCTAAGATATAAAAAGGTTCCTGTGCATTTCGCATTTCATTTTTTTCTTTATGAGATAAAGCTCTGCTTCTCAGATATGCATGTTGGATCGGTGAGGTGTAGGTGCGGAGAAGAATTTTAGCTCAAAATCTCAGAAGTGGGCTGCGGGGTGAGAGGTCACGAGATGGAGTATTTTCTGAGGCTTTTTTAGTTACTTCCTGTAGGGCTAGAGCCCCAAATTTAAAATCGTACTTGTCCTTGAGGCCCTCTTTCGAACATTAACTTCCGTTGTGTCACACAAAAACATGTCCCTCCCACAGAAGAATAAATATAATTTATTAAAAAAATTATTTTTAGATTTATTTATAAAATATCATCTTTTTTTTTTAAAGAACATCTGGAGTTACATAAAATAGCACTTAACAGCTCAGATGACTACACAACGCAAAGACATTGATTGATGATCCAACAACATGCAAGCTGCGTCCATATGAATCACCATGGCAACGATAGAAAATGATGCATTAACTAACATATTAAACATCGTATACATTCACTGACTGAAGGTTAGGAATAACACTTAACGCTAGAAATGTTATCAAACCGCATTTTAATGCTGAAACTATCTTAAAATGTCGCATTTTCCACTGTGAATAAATTAATGTCGTCCATCTTTTGGCAAGACAGAACCTTGACATACATGACGTATTGCTGTTTCTTTGAACAGTCGATAGGGGGCTGAAACGTTCATATGGGTCGTTTTGGACAACCTATACAAACAACCTATTCTGTCGTTTAGGTTGGAGATCACGTTGGTTACGATGGTTTAATAACCCAGACCAGTGAACTGTTTGCTTTCCATTTTCACATACAGTAAAGTTGGTTTTACAACAGATATTTTCGCTTTAGATGTCCATAGTTTTTAATCAGCTTGACGGATTGAATTAATCCCCATATTCTTATTCAGCTGAAAAATATGATAAGATTCGATATATTTTGATTACATATCCGGGGCGTTTCTGTAAAACAACTTTTCATTGGTTCCTATGGCAAGTGGCACAACTAGCGATTGAGCTCAAGTGAGTGTCAATCAATTACAAGCATGTGATAAAAAAACAAAACATAAATTCACCCACAAATAAATACAAATAATTGTACTGCCTCTATAATAGTTCATTTTTGCAGAAACATTGTTTTGTCTTTTGGGGAAATATAAAGGCTATGACTAGCTCCACAGTTCACTAGACTTCAATGACACGGTGAGAAGCATCTCAGAAAGCACGTTGCTGTGAACTCCTCAGTCACGTGAATTCAGCGCCAGTCGCCATTGTAAAACACTATTCAGAATTGAAGTGTTGTAATCCAATTGGTCAAACAACCTTGGAAGAAAACCTCATTATCACCTATAGCTACAATCATTAGGCACTTTGTTTCCTGTGACATAACTGTTTAGAAGAAGAACTTTCAACAGCCATATTGACTGTGCATTTTGAATGGCTCTTTGCCACACTATATTTCCAACGGCCATTAATAACAGCTCGATTTGATGTGAATTCTGAAAGGCAGGGAACGCTTTAGTTACCTCCTGTGCGACTGGCTAACTGACAATGTTGTTTAAAAAAAAACATGGCCGACAGGTTGCCACAATAACATTTTGATTAGGGTGCCTGCCGGCCAGATGTGACGGGTGAATGTGCTGGTAAAAAAAAGAAAAACCTGACATCTTCATTAATACTCTCTTAATACCCAAACAGGCCAGAAGAATGTTAAAGCTTTCCCATCATGGGTTGCACGTCTTGATGTTGTTTCAGGACCAGCAGTTCACCGTGCCCTGAGAGTGTTAATTGTGATTCATTGCCACTGTTTTAGCAGGGGGTCCTTTGTATAGTGCTGTTGTTGAGAGTCTGTTATCTATTCTCTCTCTCTCAGCCTTGTGTGTGCGTGTGTGTGTGTGGGCACCAGGTTGAGTCTGTTTAGATTGTGATGGAACCCTGGTGTGCTGTGGTGCTACAGCAGTGCTGGGCTGGTCCAACTGGTCCCCTTCATGCCCATCCAAAGACAATCTCCACTAATGGGTTTTTATAAATGACCAGAAGAAAGAAAGAGAGAGAGAGAGAGAGAGAGAGAGAGAGAGAGAGAGAGAGAGAGAGAGATGTAATAAAGAGAGTTTAAATTAAAGTTAACGATCCAGTAACCTGGCCAGGGACATGAGGGCAGGTTGTGTGTGTGTGTGTGTGTTAGAAAGTGTTTAACTTTCATATGCCAGCCAGTGTATTTGTGGGTGGCCAATAAGTGACTAATGCATGTGATTGTGGCCAAATGCATTTGTGTGTGTGTGTGTGTGGTAAGTGGCCCCCTATTGTGGCCAGTGCCCAATACAAATAATGCAAGCTTTGTGGTCCTTCAACACTTAACCTAATCATTACTGCCTTGACCAGAGGATACTGGTCTGTGTGTGGAAGTGTGGGACTGTGTATGTGTTTAACGTTCATTACTGAGCGCATGTTTTGATTGCTTATGACCTTTTGATGGATGGCTTATTTAGTCTGGCAGTGGCGTCCACATGCGTTCCCATTCATAGAGAAACAAAATACACACACACACACACACACACACACACACACACACACACACACACACACTGTATAAACAAACATGCACGCGCACACAGAAAGAAGAACCAGCTGTGTGTACATGCTATTGGCAAACCATTTGTGTTCAACCTGGAACATAATTAACCCTCTGCTGATGGGGTTTAGAATCAGAATTCAGTGTTTAAGTTTAATTAACTACTGTTCCCTCACACTAAATATAACCATTTTTATTATTGTTTGTTTGGGTGTTTTTTCTTAACCATGCTAACGTGAGGTAATGAAGACATCCTGTTTAATTACATTAGCATGACATGATGTTAATAATGTATGAAATGCATTGTGCCCCTGAGCTTTTTTATTTTTCAGGATTATAACCGTATGACTTTCTAATGACCCGAGGAAATAATATTCATTGCTGAAATAAACACTTTTCCTTATGTAAAACAGGGATCTTCGATACATGTTTCATTGTTTAAGCATATTTTATGTGCCTCATAAATACTGTTTGCCTGAGGCTCACGCTACATCATGCCTATGGATCTCTTCCACGCATACTTTTTATAGCTGCACACACTTCAGTAACACAACTCCTACTAATGACCCAGGGCAGACTCTACTGAGTAGAGTATACGTGTGATTTGGTTGATTTAGCTTGTAGCTATAAGAACTATAACTTTCAGCAATGGCTATGTTATCCAATTTATTTTTACATAGTGAAAATACAGGTGTATTTTTTATTTCATTTTAGCTGAATTATCTAGATTATATATAAGAGGATTAGGGCCACATGTGAATTTATTTTTGAGTTCTGACTTTAAAGTCAGAATTCTGAGATTAAAGTTTATAGGGTCTATAAACTAAGTCAGACCCTATAGTAGCCTATAGGGTCTGACTTATCTCAGACCAATAAAACTAGATATGGTGTTGTCTTGACCACTCTATGTGTAGAGGCAGACACTAGTCAGAACTGGTGTTAGCACTACAAATATGTGGTCCTAAAGTTAGCTTTAATATCGTGTGGTCTATTAAGGCATAGAATGTTTTTTATTTACATCACCGTACCACCGCACTGCACCGTACCTAGAAATCAATGAATGGGCAGCAGCGCAATTGCTATTCAGAAGCGGACTACCGAACACAAAGTTCTGGCCCTACATTCTTCGTTAGCTTTGTCAAGCGCATGATGTAGCGATATGGAACCAAGCCACAGCTTAGCATTAAAAACCAACATATGTACTGGACCGTAAACCTGGCTATACCTGCTTTAATCATCCAATGTGTAAGCATGAGTGCCCCATGTACAAATCACATCAGTCAGTCTTGTTGTTGTTCATCATGTAGATGCATGACCCATTGTCCCCATGTGTTTAAATGCTGTGATGTGAAATGACCTCGCTGAATGGGGAGGCGTGCATATGCTTTGGGCTTGCTTTTGATGTAAATGTACTGTGGAAATGGGTGTGTGGGAGATTTAATCAGCCATCTGACAGAAGCTTGTGAACATACATTATGTATGCAAACAACATTAGGGAATGAGGCCTGTTCTGAAATCCTATAACAAAATGTGCAGGATTTTGCCACCTGTAGGCACAAACTAAGATGTCCCTGACCCTGTTCCGTAATCACCTGTATTTATAAGTCACTTTGGACAGAGAGACTATTTGATGGTCTGATCCACAATCTTTTTTTTCATCATTTTGGAGTGTTGTAGGTATGATTTGAGAGTTGTAAAGAGGGAGAGAGCAGAAGAGGGCAAGATTTAGAAAAAAATGTTTCTCCGCGATTGAGAAGTGTTGTCCATCACCTGTGATGGACAGGTGAGATGGATTCCCCTGAACCAATCAGGGAAGAGGGGTCTTGATTGGTCAGAAAGTTGTCGGGCGGTCTAAAATCCAAAAAGTGTCATACACAGGCAGTCAACCAGAACAGATATTCTCACAGAGCATTTCACTCACTAATAGCTGTCAGGTGGCTATGGCATTTCTAACAAATTAAGCTAAAATTATAGCTCTTAAATCTTAGCTACAGCCCCTTTAAGGCAGCATCCCCTTTCCTATAGATTTCCATGAAAAATATAATTCATCAATAATACATTCAATAGAATTAAGGGATTTGCCACGATCTAACATGGCTTTAACTAATAGCAACAAATCCTGGACATTCAAGAATATATAGCACACCAGCAGAGCAAGCTCCCCAAGATAGACAGTAAACTAACAAATAACACCTTTGACCTGACAACATATCACACTTAGTATGACATTTGGACTGGCAGTTACTGGCATTAAAACATTTTCAAATCTCTTTGTTTGTCTCTTGATGCTAGGTCACTGGCTGCCTTGCCTTTCTCAAGTTTCATTTTCCCTGGCACTCGTTTTGTATTCTCTCGCCATTTCACAACTAACTAGAAGTGAACGTCTTAGGGACTCTTGTAAACTCTTTCAAAGTTACACAGAGCAAGTTGGATGAGTAAAAAATAAATAAAGAAAAGACAAAGAAAACGATTTTCCCACGTACAACTTTTAATGTTGAAATAAAAATCCTCTGTTACATACACACCCCCAGGTCAGCTGAAATAACCCATAGCAGGCTTTGGTTTCTCGGAAACACAGGCGTAGCCTAGTGGAAACCTCTTCTCTGAAGGTTATGGAAGGTTGAACGTTAGCTTCTATCTGCTACAGTCTGAAGAACGCCTCCATCTCATCTGTTAACACGGAGGCTCATTCGACCAAACATGCACCAAGTCTCCCCTGTCACGCCTCTATATTCTGCACGCATCAGGTTACACAATGATCTCAGGTGTACTGACACATCTTATTGATCCACAGAAGATTTGCCTCTGCTGAGCAGTAATAGCCTTACATCTGGTTAATGTTTGAAAGAGTTGAAGTCACTGCTTGATGACTAGAACTGGTTGGTGAGACGAGTATCTGCAGCCAATGTGTTGGGGCTGAGCTATATCGAGTTGGTGTGTCATTTCCTTTGGTTTGCTCGAGAGCTTGGATATCAGTTGCCAGGTTACTAGTTATTACTTTATCTTTGTGTAATTGTGATGTGTGAGAGAGAGAGAGGGAGAGAGATAGAGAGAGTTAAGTGCACAGTA
>OOFG01059782.1:0-17178 GCA_900323295.1 Molva molva
TCTCTCTCTCTCTCTCTCCCCCATGCTGACACAGGTGAAGAGAGCAGGAGAAACATGAGATCTCATCTTAAATACAAATCTCCAGCTTTTATTTAGCTTTTACGCAGGTTGGTTGGCGGCAGGCTGGGTGCTCACCTGCAGAATAACATAGTAACAACACAGCAAACCTGTGACATTTGAGTAATTTGCCTTTTCTTCTCATGACACATTCTGTTGTCCCTGGGTTTGAGTTAAGTCTGTGTTTGCGGTTCCATAAATACACCCACAGATCCACAAGACGCAGGAACACATACCAACAACAAAACTACAGCAGGACGAAAAAAAAATACAAAGTTATCAATTTCTAAAGCTGTTCCTTCCTCTATCCCATCATGCCGGGAGACGGTCCACCACACTAAACCACAAGATGGAGCGTCCAGCTAATGGAGCGACCACGGAATGAGTCCACAAAGAGTTCAAGTGATACCAAGAGAAAAGTACTGTACTCATACGAGGCGTTTTATCCCTCCATCTTCAAAGGTTATTATTTTTTAGAGGGCCCCTATACACCCCAGGAGGGCCTTAAACGCCCACACTACGATCCCGGCTCCTGTAATACACACCCTGCCCCAGCTGAGTAGTTGGTGTTGTCATGTCAAATTGAGACCTATAGGTTGCAATCAGCCTGCAGCACTGCAGACCTCGTCCCCACAGAGAGAGACAGGGTCACCTCTGCTGCCCCTCCTACGCTTCCCCTGTTCGGACCCTCGTTCAGCCCTCCAACTGTCCTGTGTTTTATTCCCGAACCCTCTCTCCACACACGCTGTTGCCTGGCCCTCCGTCGTTCTTCACCCGACTCTCTCTGATTGCCGGTTCCGCTTTTCTGGCCAATCACCACTTACAACACCTCGTCTTCCTTGACTTTATGACATTATTACACGCCTTTATCACTGCCATCAATACTGGGCCCACCACCGCTGATTGTGGCTCCACCATCTGACCCAAAGTGGGCCCAAACTTTTGGCTGAGCTGGCAAAATACATGGCACCTGCTAATGCAGAATTTATATCCAATTATTAGATTTTTAGAGAGAGCCAAACTTCCATGCAGTGCATTACAAAATGAACCTCACTGCATGCATAGTCAGACGCATCATCATTTCATTTCAACCTTTCAGTTATAAGGGAGTGATAACAATTATTGACCAACTTGGCTGAGTCTGGGATGTTTTCTTCTATATAAATACATTCTGACTGCTCAGTCTTGACTGGGACAGGAGAGGTTCAATCATTTGACAAACCAAGCATATGTAGGAGGGGGTTGTTGTGGAAATAAATATTTGAAACAACTTTCACTGTGGAATAAAGATATGTTTGCATGGGGAAATTGCATTCATTCAATACTGACTGAATGTATGTGATTTAACTTAATTGAAAATATTTTACACTTGATTGATTTATAAATCCCTTTGGCAACCCCTACGGTATTTTTGTACTGTATTGTAATACATTAAAGTACAGCATTTAAAAAGTTGTATAAAAAGTGTTTACCAAATGAATACAGATTATCTTAGGCACATGAGCTTGTATATGGGGGAATGGGGGAATATTAAGATGATTGAGGTGTTATCTCACAATAGGCCATTTCAATGTCAGAGGCACACTGCATGAGTGTCAATTACTATTGACATCATGCTAATTGCAGCTGAATAATTAATACTTAGTGGTTCTAGTCTGAAAGGAGGTCTGAAAGGGTGAGTTGGATGGCAGATCTCTGCTCTCTGCACACTAATTGGTAATTAATATACATTTTTGTTTGGGGATGATATCATTAGAAATTGATCTGGTCAGGTGCATCATAAATATAATCAAAATAGTCTACTTCAAGTTGTCTAGAATCAGAAGATTATACAGATTATGTTAGGATACCACATCATACTGACTGTGGACTTCAAAAATACCTGCAGTCAGTTACTGTTTATAAAAAAAAAAATAGTAGCATGTGAACTGCATCTTATTTATCTAAAAATGACTCTTGTATGTATGTCAATATGGCATTGTGTTTCCATTTTATGGAAGTTATTAATATTGGCAATAATTACCCCTTCAAAAGGTTATATGTTTATTATGTTTAAGGATAGTTGGTTGTTTGAAGTACACCTCACGTTTTTGCCATAAATAAATAATAATTTTACCAAAATACAAGACACGTGTAATTTTGATTTGCTTTCAATATTATTTTACTATAATGGCGCAGGTGCTTTGGTCAAGGTTGATTATGACTGTTAGTATAATACAATACTGCCATCTATCGGTCAAATATGTAAGTGTGCAAGTAGACCTAATCAAAGTGAAAGTACATCTCTTTCCATTCTCATTATGTTCTTATATTGTGATCACTATACAATATACTAACTATACGAACTATACAAACCAATGTACTCAAGGTAAGACCCTACGGATAAATGTCCCACCAAATAGTATATATTATATCATATTCCTGTCGGTGCCACAACAAAAAAGGCTGCAGTTTCTTCAAGATGATTACAGTTATTGGTAAATATTTGTATGACCAATGTGTTTCTTACCAATTAGTTAAAATATCCTTTCGTGGGTATTCATCCCCAAAGAATTTGTAAAAGATTTCAGTAATCTTACAAAATAACCCTTACAAAGACACATTTAAAAAAATACAGCAGTCAATCTCAGTCATTCAAGAGTTAATTGTTGGTATTTAGTTAGGAACAGTGAGAGATTTTGAGTTGGCATTAGATGTCACCCATCACTCTAGGTTGGAGGCACAATGTGTTATGTTAATATAGTGTGGTCGTGAAATTAACACAACTGTCACTGAACACAACGCTAGAGTTCTACGATCACTCCCCTGCCTCGACTCTTGTTAGCATGGAGTTTGCATGAATTTGTTTGTGATTTCAATCTGGCTCCCTCCAACATCTTCAGCCCTGATGATATGCACGTTTCTCAAAGCCTCAAAACCACTGATAAAGCCTTAATGTTTTGCACGCATGCAGTGGTATGCAAATGTGGCCAGTGTTTTGCATGACGTATGCCAATACTGGAATATACAATATACAATCTAATTAAAAATAATAATTAAATCTAGAGCAGTAGAATGGATCTCCCAGACAAACCCTATTTTTAACTATGAAAAAAACAAGGTCGTGACCGCAGGATACATTGCACATTGGACCATAACAGGTGAACATTGTTTCGGTGATTTAGACTCGGGAGAAGTAATTGTCCTTGAGGCCAGATATGGGGATCCCATTATGTAGTCTAATGTTTTTTAAACATTTACTAAACTATCAAATCACAGGGACATCAGCAAAGGCACAATTACTTTTTTTGATTGGCTCAATGTTTGCCTGGTGATGTTACTCACATCACTTGGCACCAACATTAGCCAATCACAAACCTCATGTGTGATATGGTAATGTCGTTTAAGTTGTCCAGATCTTTTTTATTTATTTATTTATTTACAAATCACTTTGGCTATTGGCTAGTATTCTCCCAAAGTTAAACCTAAACCTAAATGTTACGGTCATGTTAATTGTATCAGTCACAGGTTTCAGTCCTTGCATTGTGCTCTATACATTCTTTCGTATTTCCCCGAAGATGAACTGCCATTTAATGACAGCGTTGTGGCTCCACATTGCAGACAGGGCTTAAAGGGGAGGTGATTAGAGGCTTGAACTGCTGACGTCTGTGATCTGATGTCTCCCGTTTAGTTTCATTTTGATGTCATCTCTTGGCATTCATGTACGCTGAAACTGTTGCACGGGGAGCACTGCACGTAGCACACTTCTTGCAGAGAGCATACGATTTATGGGACTGTGGGACCCTAACCCTCTAAATGGCAAGAAAATCGAAAGACATAGTTTAACAATTGCTAGCATATACAAGTGCTGGGTAAGTGTCTGCATGCGGGAAGCCTGGATTACATTATACTTTTATAACTCTTCTTTTCTACCTTTTTGGTGTATTGCTGTAGAAATCAATCAGCCGAAGCAAATCCTAACCTAGCCCTTACCACCAAATTAAACTCGTTTTCCCATATTTTCCTTGATATGTTGCTACATGACAATCAGCTGATACGCAATGGATAACCTTATAAGAGCATTGCCAAGACATCTATAAATAATAATTATGAAATTAAGGTATTTTCTGTACCTTTTGTTGGCTGACACATTCTGTGTAGGCACAATCACACACTTTGATGATGAAGACAAACACAGCCTTTTAGTTATCAGATTACATTCGACCAAGAAAAACAGACTGGATTGGATGGAATACATGTAATACACATACCTGTGTAATAATACAACTTATTTGAAATGTACAAATATGCCCATATTTGGCATTGCCTTGAATTGTTAAAAGAGAGCAGAAAGGCAAGCCATGTTTAAAGCATATTTCGACAAGAGCATGAGAAAATATGAGCATTGAAGCAGTGAAGCAGTGCCCCCCTCCCCCACCCAAGAGTCCAAGAGGACGGCCATAACATCCCAACCACAACATTAAGGACATTGTTAGGGTGTCTAGGTAGAACTCCCACTTTTCAAATCGCCAAGGATCAAAACACATCCTCATCCCTAACCCCAAGATTAGTGTTTCATTTCAGGTACATACATTTATGCTTTCTTTTTTTAATGCAAGGTATTACAGGGTTATTGCTAAATCATTCCAAAAAAATGTAACATACAAGATTCTTTAGCATAGCAATAGTCGTTCAATGTATTAGGTTTGCCATTACGTTTGTGCTATTTAAGACTGGTGATGGTGAGTCCACCACCATTGAAGAATGGCTGTCAGTTTCAAAGTATAAACTGCATGAAGTACATATATATTAAGCCTACATCGTTGTTTTACAACTCACAAGGTAGGATAGGCACCCATCATGTCCAAGTTAGGTTATTCGCCATATCATCCTAAAAAAGGAAACAAACTGAACTGAAAAGATAGCACTATCTCTGGTGAAATACAGATTCTTAATATCCCTCTTTCTGATTGGCTGAAATTGTGTACTGTACCTGAGGTTTTATGTTAATGTTTGATTGGAGCACACTTGCTCAGCACGCTTACTGGTAATAACAGAGGCCAAGACAAATGGTACAATGCAGGATCGGATTGGGGCTGTAGGACAAATGAATGGTAATATTTTGTGTAAACACAGGTTTGGAAATTGAAATGAGCAGCCATAGGAACCTAGTTATTAATGTCTAGGATGCCATACCTATGAGGGAGTTTGGAGTGTGTAAATGAGCCCTTGAAACATGTTGAGTGTGGGGGAGATGTGAGATCTTTAGCCTGGTAAAGAGGCTGTTGCTAGGATGAGAAAAGTGAGATGATGCATGTTGAATTATGCAGATTTTGCAGGAGAAGGTCATTGCAATGTGTGCCCTGACTATCTGATGGATATGAGGGGTCGTGGCTGACATTTTGCCACTCTGTGCGGCTGTCTGTGTGGTTTCCTCAATAACTTAGAATACATCTTGTTAAGGTCCAGGGGAAATAGAGGGGCCACTCACATTCCAATATCCAGTTGATTTAGATGCATCATGAGGGTTGGTTCTTGGGCAACATATTTTCTGTGTATACTAAAATAAGGCTTAACGATGCAATTCCCCATTTCAATGAAAAACCAAGGTGCTATGTAATGACACAGTATAAAGTCGAAAACAGAAGTAATCCCAGCAGGCCGTGAATAACAAGACTACAAGTGCAGACAAAATAGTCATGGCTATGATATCAGTTAGGTTTAAGAGGAGGAAGACAGAGCTGAGAGAACAAACTCTCGCTCTGTGTGAGATCTCATCATTGTAGAAGGCATCATTGTCATGTCTTGAAGCCGGTTTGTTTCAGTTTCTGTAGTTTCTGCAAGTAAGAAACAGTTGGACAGCAAAGCAAGCCAGAGATATCTACTATTCACTTCGATAACTAGTACATTAGCCTTGTGCTTATACTCATCGCCATTACACCTGACATTTTTTTAGTGGTTGAATAAATAACTCTATAGAAGATAAGTTATTTCTTTCTTTTTTGAATAAATAACTCTATACAAGATCAGTTCTTTCAACTGTGATGTGGTCTTCAACTCTGACACATTCCTGTCAGAGTTAAAGATCAAATTTGAATGTTTGTGATGATTAAACAGGCAATCCATGAAGACATCAGCATGCAATATGTTGACGAGAGGCAATGTGTTTGATCAAAGATTTACTCAGCTTTGATCAACAACAAATACATTCTGAGAATGTAAAAATGTGTGATTTTCAATGTAATACTCATTTCTAAACTATACTGATATAAATCATTGGAATTAGTCTTAATTATTGTGTGAGCCAAAGTATGAATCACAGCATTGATTTATTTATTGACCAAATGGATTTTAGATGTGAACTGTGCTCAACTGTGCTCTGGCTCTACATACACACGTTCCTTATTTCTTGTTACTTTCAAGCCCATAGCATACATTTACAATTATAGGTAGGCCTTTGTAGGCTTGAAATGATCAAATACTGAAAGCGAAAATGAATATTGAGAGTATCGCATAAACACATAGAACCCAGAGTAAAAAATATATTTTTTACTCTGTTTATTGCCAATATACCTTTCTCACAAATAAAAAAAAAATAAAAAAAATGTATATCTCATATAATATTCAAAACTAAGTTAGCATCAAGGTGAGGAGAAGGGATAGAGAAAATGCAGAGATGTAAGTTAAGCAAATAATTGTTTTTGAGACATAAGAAGCAATTATCCTTTATAACATGTTGTTATTACTGTTTATTATTAGTCAATAATATATTTAATTAAAACATAACTCAAACTTTGAGGTCTTCAAAACAAGGAATTGGACAGACGAGTAAGAATAACTCCAGTGTCCCCCAACAGAAGCATAGTAGGCCCAGTCCATCGTCTCCTTCTCTGCTGTTGGACCGCAAACACAGGACGGAGCGGATTGACCATTGGGCTTTATTCATGGCTGGACTCATTTCAGTCCCTTGCATTGGGTAAACAGCACCGCCCAGAAGGTTGTTTGTTTTAAGTGTGGAACGATCCATCGCAGAGCGCCGTGCTCGATTGACACTGTCTGCTGATCTGCTACTGCAGCTTTCTCAGAATAACAAGGCGGCTCGCTAATTCCCGTCTATCGGGGCTTTCACCGAAACGCCGAGCGTACGGTCCACAAAAAAACCAACAAGGCAGGCAGGAACGCCGCGCCGCAAGTGCCCGCACCCCAGAATGGCTTCGGGGGACCTTTACGAGGTAGGCGAAAGCCTGTTCAACGGAAATACTCTTTTATACTGACGAATATTGTAATTAGGAAGTAAAGGGAGGTCGTCGCGTATGGAAAAGGCGATGTCCTAAGCCCTTTAACAGGCTAAACTACAACTCACCCAGCCCGAGCTTTACGAAGACGAGGTTCTATAATTTATGCATATACTTTATGCCGCTTCGAATCGACTTTGAAATATGGATTTACTAGAAGCGACATAGAGATGAGACAGGGGAGGTAAAGTAGTACGTCGCCGAGTTCAAAGTGGTGGTAAAGTGACAGTAGTGCTGAGCTGTTCGACATGAATAGCTACGGTGGAAGTGATGATTGTGAAGGTGCGCATGCATGTAGCTAGGACTTATTTTTGTTTTATCATTATTGTCCTTATTACGGTGCACGAGTTATTAAAATCACTACTAGACATTTGCAGTTGTTGTATATACAGTCACGTGTGAGTATTTCATATCGATGTATCGTATTGTATTCGTATTCGGTCATGTCTATTTTTGGGGTGCGAAAGTTAACCAAATAGATGGATACACTGGATAAAATGTTAGTAGTCTCCCGCGCGGTAATACTTTTGGAGATCTGTTCACGAACAAGCTGTCTACTCGTCTATGTTCAGTTGTTGACAGTATTCGCCACCTGACCTCGCTGATGCTAAGAGGCCATTGGCAAGCTGTGTGTCACTGTGTCATATGTTTCAGTTTCAGGAAAATATAAGTGTGGGGTCCACTCCATACAGACGGCCAATCAGGATATATATATGAAGGGCTATGTGAACAGAGTGTGGATGAGAGAGAGGGCGAGAGTAACAGGTGATAGCAACAGGTGACATTGGCTGAGAGAGTAGACTACTTCTTACACAGCCTACTGTTTTGTCGCCACACGTTAGATAAACTCTACACTTCATCTGAAGCGTATAGGTCTATCCATGATTAACCTTCAATTTATTTCCATCATCAATTCAATATTTATTTCCTATTGTTTATATACCATCTGAATTGTCTTGCCATCTACCTTTGACAATGTTAAAATGCATCAATATGAACATATTATGTAGGCCTATATTTATTATTGTACCATAACTACTAGAATACACAACAACATTTAAACCTACATGTTTTTTTTAATGCATACTCCGAGGAGGATAGTTGTTTAGTCCCAAAGATAAAAGTTAAAATCAATAGTCTTAGATTACCTTACAATTGGAACATTTTAAGTTTGTTACTTCAAATCTGTCCAATTGCAACGATATCTTTCGATTAAGGGAATAGCATTAGCCAAACTCAATCAATATTTAGATTATTCCTAATTTACAACAATACCGTTTTCTTTAAAACCCATTACCCTTCACAGTTACTGAAGTTTGTTTTCTTACTAAGTGTTTAGCTTGCTATGAAGATGGAGAAAGGCAGCACACCTCAGGCTAAATAGGCCTACAGACTAACATTACAATTTAGCTATTGTGAGTTAGTGTAACTAACTCACCAATGTTGACTGCAGGCGTTTAAAATGGATACTGCATTCAAATTCACAATATTGGATAGAGTTGTCTCTACCCACCCCCTCCTCCCCAGACTCGAAGCTCACACGGGTTGCCAGGTTGAGGACACTGAACAAACACTAGCGCAAGACCAGCCATCGCAACATTATATTTTGAGACGAGCGCAATTATTCTATTTCGACAATGACAAGCAACGACTAGTCTTACATTGTGTGTCGATAAGCTAATGTATATGTCGCAAATTTATGAACCAGCTCATATGGAGACCGTCTTGATGTCCCTTATGGCTCTAAGTTGTAGCCATCTTTCAAAGGCAACTCTAAGATTTCCCTGTGTTTTAGCACGGCTCTGGTCATCGAAAGAGGCTTTTTAAGTTGGGAATCTAGTACAATCTCAGTTGATCCAGTTTGTTTCCTTGCTTATGTGGCTGCAGCATGCTGTGTTTGTGTGCCAATTTGTTTCATATCTGGCAACTCGGGTTACTGGAAGACTAGTGAATCATAACACACAGACCAAAACAAAAACAAGCACTCCGACCCGGAACAAAAGAAAGGCATAGCTGTAGCGTTGTTGTCGGAGAAGCCAGTATTTTGATTTAACATGTTTCCTTAATCTCTGATAAAATATGGTAATTCTATGGTTTAGTACAGTCAATTTGTTACAAATTTTTATTTTTAAAATAAATGCATGTGTGAAATCTTTATTGAATACATCATGAAGCACATGCCATCTTTCAAACTAGTCATGATCAGGGACATAGTTGGCAATGACGTAGCAATGAGCAGCGATTTCTCATCAGTCTTGTGTTGACGCAAATACCACCAGAGAAGATTATTTGGCAATGTCTAAGTCTTTTGTACAACCTTTGTATTCTGTTTAGTTTGGGAAAACATATATATTTCCTTTAATATTTCAAAACCAAATACTGGTTTTGTCTAAATTCCAAACTTTTGTGTAAATAGGACCATAAATAGGTTATTATCTTTTTTCGTTTCTTTTCACCTGCTTTTTACTGCTGTAGAGCATTTTGGACATTTTGGAACGTGAGACGTATCCGGTTTAACTGTGTTTTAGTTAAGCTATTGTTTAGGGCAGTGTACTTTGTAATGCACCTAACTTGTCTAATGTCTGGGAACTCCACCTACCCAGGCCAGCCAGTTAATGTTTGTGAATTAACCTATTTTAATTCAACAACAATGAAACCTCGGGCGACTATAATGAATCTGATTCTTTATCATAACACAAAATGCTTCTATTCGACTTCCACAAACCGTAGTCGGCAAAGAGCCATGTGACTAATAGGTCGACTAGTCGACTATGAGGGGTCAGCCCTAAAGATCATCTTTATTTTTTTATTGGAGTACAGTCTCATAGCTCAAATTTATTTGAAGGAAATATTAACTAAAATCACAATTTTGCTATCACCCTTTAATTTAAGGTAGCTGCTGAACATAGTCCTACATTTGAACAGTTAATTGATGTCCCTCTAATACAACTCAATTCACTGATTATAACAGCATCTCTCATTACCATCTCTGTCAGACAACGACTGTCTACTGCTTCTTGTACTCTGAAGCTGAATTTTCAATTAGACTGTTGAGAGTGGATGTCTCCACCTCCGCGGACCCACTTTTAGCCCACCAAATATTTTTTTAAATGGAGACTATGTTTAACTTGCAGCAGAAAATATACAGTCTCCTCCTTTGTAGCAATCTGTACTTGTATCTCTCGCAGGGATATTCTAAGTGTGACTGAGTGGGATGGTGAGCATCAAATTTGTCTATTCATTGAAACTGCACCCCTGCGGTGCCACCAATCTAACACCATTCACCCCTACTTAGTATTTCTCAGCATCTCTGAAAGCATGAACATCAGTAACTGTTCGGTCTGAATGTCACTTGCCATTTATTTAAAAACCCCTCCCGAATCAGTTACCATCATCCTGAACCAGATCCTTGGACGTTTGCTTTCCTCCATATCACACAAAGATGATCTTCTTCCACAAGAGGAACACAACAGTAGAGCCGGACTCTGACCCAGAAGTTTCTCTGTATAATGGGGAAACACTGGTCTAACTACAAATTGATTTGTATTACGCTTTGGGAAACAGGAATGAAAAATTGTCACAGTGGGTTGAGTTGAAAAATAGTTGTTTGCTGTAACGCTGCCTCAACTTTGTAAACCCTGGTTTGTGTGAAAGCCACATGCATAAATTTCACCTAAAGTCCCTGGTCACCCAAATCCAAACGGGGATATTTGTACATAAATTCAAAGTTGATGTTGTTATTAGTCATCCATCAAAGTTTGCTAAGAAGAAAATGTTATGTACTATGTTGATATAGCTATATTTTCTCATTAGAGTTTTTTCCAGGATTGGGCATGGTAGTTATATGCTATGAGCAGTTTGATTGACATCTACCGGGTCCAACCGCTGTGCAATCAAGTGTCATAGTGGTTTCAGTCAGCATTCTATATTGTCCCTGACAGTATTTTTGAATATAATTTCATTTCATATCATTTTCAACAAGCACACACACGAAGCGGGTCGCCTATTAACGGCAAAGACAAAGTGGTTTTGAATGTGTCTGAACAACCATTGAACATATTATACATTTTATTTCAACATCGTTTGTCTCAGGTGTCACTCACATCACAAAACTTATTATGGGTCTGCTACTTTTATGTAACAGGGCACACGGTCAATGGTCTACTACCCCTGCTCTGGTACTTAGAAAGCACAGGGCCATAATAAGGGTCATGAGTGACACCTGTGTTTATCCTAAGATGATGCCTCTGTGAAAATGGTCTATTAAGCCAGCTGTGTAAATGGTGTGGGACCGGGACAAGAAGGATAATGTTTGTGATTGGTCAGGCTTATGATTAGCGCCATTTGTCAATTAGGTGTGAGGTCACTCCTAATTGTTGATATCCTGCCTTAATAACATCCAGTTACGGATACAGTATCTATAAATTGACTGGAAAACATTTGTTACCACCTATGCACACTGGATGCCAACACCAAAACAAGTTGAAGCAAACGATTTGGGTGACCAGGGACTTTAAATCTGTTATATCATAGACTCTAAAAAATATGGATGCAGTATATTTGACGTTACCCATTGGCCGTTTTGAGGTTGTAGATTTGCCTTCTACGAAGTATTGTCATTATATGAGTTTTTGCCACCAGCAGCATATTTGTCACATTGAGGGCAGGACTGAATGGACGCCTTACACTAGTCTATGGCCAAAACCCATTCAAATATGAAATATAATCTATAAAATGTAATTGTCAACCAGGACCTCGGAAGATACATAATATGAAAATGAACAAGCCACTGAGATCCAAACCAAACAGAGAAAAAAAAGGTGATAATATCTTTGTATTACGAGAATTACATCACCTTTGATTCCCGATGATTTATACAGGGTGATTCTGCTACCACAAACCACCTGAAGGCCCTTATAGGAAGTCCTCATCATTATCTTCTGCCTGAGCCTCACAAACAGAAGGGAGTCAAACACCCTAACCACTAGACATGCCAAGCTTATGACATGTTATGAAATGTTAAAAGTGCTCAACATGACATGTTAAGGCTATACAAAAGAAAAAGGAAAAAGAATAACAAGGATATTCAGTCTGGGGAAGACAGTGTTGGTCAATTGTTGGCCTACTAAATATGCACCATGCGTTGTGTCTTGTTATCAGACTGTTGTGTTGTGTCCAGTCCAATAAATAATTTGCATTTATACAAACCCAAGACCTGTGGCAATTTAATAAGGCGGAGGCTTCTTTATCTTAACTGCTAGAGTAATTTCCCAGGTTACTGTGTCAATAGTGATGAGTATAAAATGATGAGTAAAGCTTTAAACACAGATATGCCAGGGGCACACCCCGGATCTTTAACAAAGTAGTCTAGGCCATTTCGTCACCATAACTAATAATCTCATTTAGATACACAGGTAAAATCCTATATTTTTACCAATCTCCGCAAACCACCTAGTGAATGTTCGACTCTGTTCCGAACTCGGGTTCCGTTGCTTTATTGGCGTCTAAGTACCATTTTTGTCACGACTGACGCCGAGAGGGTATGCTTAAGCCATTGTGTGTGGATGTGTGAAGCTCTGTCAGGGCAGCGGTTGATGTTGATGGCTGCGTCCGAGAGCACTTTGTGACAGCCTGCTTTAAAAGGTGCTATATAAATAAAAAGTACACGTAATAATTTCGTAGCCTTAACTTAAAACTGCAGCATGTAGGTTTTGCTGAGCCAGAAGCTCAATCTCTCACCTTTCTATACCAACATGGTCGCCTACCACCAAATGCGCACATTAATACTGCATGGGTAAACTCTAAAACCTATTTGTCCAATGTTCATGCTGCATGTATATAAGCAGCGCTACTTAATCATCACTGCCTTGACTGGTGTCTATGTTGACATTTCCCATAGTAGCATAGTTTCTACCATGAACTAAAAGCCAGATTCCGGTACCCAGTACCCTGTCCAGATTCCGGACAGGGTACTCTAATGTCTGTATACTTATGGTGGCTCCAGCTCTGTTCGTTGCGGGCTCCAAAATAATTAACACAATCGCAATTGCTGTGGGGTATAGTATACATAAGAGGAAAGAACAGCCACACAACATATCCACACACTATGTGTGTGTGTGTGTGTGCGTGTGCGTGTGCGTGTGCGTGTGTGTGTAACCTCATTTGGCCCTCATTACATTACAGCCCTCACAGCTTGTGATTGGCAGTGATCATTACATAATATGTGGAATGTGTTATTACACTTCCGATCTTCACCTCATGTGGAGTGCCATGACGCAAGAATACACAAACAATTGCTTGAATAGCCTGTTTCAATAGAACCTCATTACTGTGATAGTAGTGGCTGCACACCAACGTGGCTGTACACTAGAGCTAGTGCCACAACAGTGGGATCAGAGGGACTCAGGAGAGTGACTCTAGCAAAGAGAGAGGATTCTGCTACTAAAGCAAATGTGTATAAAAGAAGATACTGACGGATGTGCCAATGCAGTTGCTGAGGCATGGATGAGCCACTTTGTAAAATGTAGACAGCACTACTCATGTTCAACTACATTATTTCCGTGCAGACTGTGGAAATATTGCTGTCCTCACCAGCCAGTGTTTAGTTGGGAAAAACAATAAATCCTACAATAAATAATTATGAATCCTGGTGCAGATTATCCAGACAAGTCAAGTTCTGTTGTAACATTAACCAATACAAATTATAAATTAACTGGGAACCCAGCCTTTATATGCCAGGAAGGTTAATCGAGGGATTTATTGAATTTTAAACCCCCACGTAGGGATCTCATCTCAAAACACTACACTTGAGAATCTTTCTCAGAGCTGCTTTAAATTCAATCTATTAAAGTGTTGGGAAATAACTACACTTTAAGGCCGTCGGAAAGAAGGGAGAGAAAAATATGTTTGAAGTGAGCCACAATATGTTTGAAGTGAGCCACTTCCCTAGAATCCCCGCAAATAGGTTGGTGACGTTAACTTAAGCACTCAAATGATAAATGCAGGTTTCATAGTAGCAGTTGAGAGGGAAGGTAAAAAAAACAATGCTTCCCAGTAGAAGGTAATTCAAATGTGGTTAGTTAAAGAGAGAGGCTTATGAGTACGTCAGTCCATGAGGGATTCAGACGCAGTGTTTTCCGAGGCACCGTTCCTACCTGGAAAACGACTTGCAAGATTTATCAGACTTTCAGCACCAAAGAAAGCTACATATTTCATGCAGACAAAACGTGGAAACTAATGAGTTGAGAAACAACCACCAATAGCCGCTGCCTCATCCCACTTTGCTAACACAATGTTGGACTTCCATGCAGAGAACATAATTAAAGCTGGCAGGAGATGTAGCTGTCAAGATCTTGTTGTCAAGACTAGAAGTGTAGTCACAACATAGTAGAACGTGTTAACAAAAATGTCACATTGATCACAAAAGACCAACTAAAACACAGTGTTTGGTGAATTCAGGCCCCAAAGAGTTATCACATGCTGGCTTTGTCACTGTGATACGCTGATAGTAGGAGTTAATAGTCCCATCATTATTATTGATGAATTTAATTAGTGTTGTTCTATACATCTAGTTTACTCCTACTATAGGTTTACCAATGGCCAGACTCTGATATAACGTCACATAGAAGCTATGTCAGAATAACATTTCACTTTGACGGTGTTGGTAAGTCTGCATGTTCAGGTAAATATGTAGCTGGAAATGTAATTTGGCTGTCGAATGGATCTCACCAAATTACAATTCCTTTGCATAATAACTGATTTGTACTGTTTCAGTTGTTTCAAAAAAGGCTGCTATTTCTTTGTGTAGTTCTGTTTTTGCTAAATAGCTTTTTTCAACCTAGTAGACGCAACTTCTCCCACTTGATATTCTGCTCTAAGTTTACATTTTTTATTCCTCTTATCTCTACAGAAAGGGATGCACCATATTCTTGTGCCATCATGTGACATATTCTTTAGATTGAATATACACTGATAAAATATGTCAAATTGTATTTATGTTTATGTAAATTTCATCGGATCACAATCACCGAATCAAATGATCCCTTGTCAAAACAACCATAGCAACCCTGTTTTTTCCAGCCAGGTGTGAAGCATTTATTTTGCATGCTATTTTGTATTGAGGCCAAATAAATCAACCTTGTGTCTCTCTGTATTGCCCTGTTGCAATACAGTAGAAATGGGCTGCAGCCCTATTTTTCAGCGTGCCTTCATTAACAATCTCTGGAAGTAATATTGAGGGTTTAATTCCATGGTCTCCGTCATATATTGCTCTTGGAGAGGGACTCATGTTGGTAGGGGATCAACATCTGAGACTCTTAACTTCTGCTACATTGTTAACAGAAGCAGATTTTGGAGCTTGGATTTCCTGGAGTTATTACCAAACTCAATAGAATCTGTATTTCAACAATATAAAACATATCACATATTGACATAGTACATGTACAAAACAGTTTTTTATATGCATATCCATTACATTTCCAGCTACTAGTTTGTACTTACTTTAACATATGTTAAAAGTTGTGAGATCTGAAGAAACAAATACAGCCAAAGTATTGGACTAGACGCTGACACAGTTCTAGTGATACTTGTAGTACCAATACTGTAGAATTACGCTGGAGATTATTCTACGTACCTACACACTTAATCCAAATTCACATTAACTTAGTACAGCACTTGCAAACACTTTTGTTTGCACTGGTGATGTCTGCTTGTGTATATGCTGGACCTCTGTGGTGAGGTATGCGTCAAATGTCAGACTGAACTGGTGTGTGAGTGTAAGTCTGTGACCCTGACAGAAGCCACAGTTATGTTAAGGGGTTTCCTCATGATAGCAGCCTAGAAGCTCCTCTCGGCTAAACTCTGGCCTCTTATCTCTCCCTGACAGTGTTCCCTATCTTCTGCTCACAACCTGTGCCTTTTAGGATTCAACACAGCCTTGAAAAGTCATTCAAAAGGGCTCTTTGCAATTAAGTGAAATTGTGATTATTTCTTTATACCTATGATGATGAAGTATTGAGATCTACTTTGTGTGGGACAATCGTTGTGCATGATTTGGGCTGTCAGTTTTTTTTTTACATTTGATTTCACTGCATTGACTGCATTTTTCCCAATTGCTTGTATGTTATTCTAGCTTCAACTATGCAAATATCATACATGGTGCCCTCTTTTGTTTGTTTCATAATGCTGTTGGAACTCTGCTGTTGGCTTTCACAAATGACAGAGCAATTTTGGATGAGCAGATGCAGGTCAACTACAAGTGACAATGATTAGCAGAAGGTTTTATAAACAGGGCTTCCTATGTACACTCTATTTAAATCGCTATTCATACACAAAATAAAGGCTAAATAATTTAATGTACCATCAACCATTTTCCAAAGCTTGAACTTGATGTTTGCAGTGGTCTCCTGTTCACATGTTTCCAAATGAAGGTAGAAACGTTTGATTGAACCTAAGTAATCAACAGTAAACAGCGTGTGTGTATATGTGTGTGTGTGTGTTTGCTGCCCCTTAGGTGGAACGAATCGTGGACAAGCGGCGAAACAAGAAGGGCAAGTGGGAATACCTAATCCGGTGGAAGGGCTACGGAAGGAAGCAGGATACCTGGGAACCGGAAAACCACCTGCTGCACTGCGAGGAGTTCATCGACCAGTTCAACAGCCTGAGGCTGCACACACACAAACAGCTGAAACCACCAAAGATGCTCCAGGGAGCGACGTCCGGCCAACAGCCCCTCGCCACCGCTCGTCCCGCTCACCCAGAACCCTTCAGAGCCCGGGCCGACACCCGTAAGAAGAAGCAAAGCTCTGATCCCCGGGCCGGGGGGAGAGACGGAGCTGGGGTGGATGTG
>OOFG01059782.1:17198-54790 GCA_900323295.1 Molva molva
TGGATGTGTTGGGGGGGGGGGATTCAGGAAGGACTCAGAAGCAGAAGCTGAGTGGCGGAGCGGTCGCCAAGCAGCCTCCAGAGGAGAGGATTAACAAAGTGATGACATTCAAGCCCACCTCGCCCAGGCAGTTGCAGTTTGTTCCCGCCATGAGGGCTTCTCACAATGGACTGCAAAATGGAGAGGCAGAGCCTGTCTTGTACCGGGCGTCATCAAGGACTCAGAGACCCCCTCCAGACATGGTGGAAAAGACACTGGCAGACACGGCTGCTACTGGGCAACAGCGCGCTGAAAACCTAGGTGAGCCAATGGTCATTTGAATGGTTAAATGCATGGTGATATACTGTACATTTTATATTAACCAAAGAACTGGGTTGTAGGTGCTATGTTCAATTTGCGCTCTATTTTGTTAAATGATCAGAACTTACTGGGAGTAGACTCAGTGATGAACATTCTAGGTAAAAATACTGGCATTCTACAGATACTGCTTGGCTCATCAAGTAATTATTTTACTAGAGTGTTTCATCAAATTTGTTATTTTTAGTCTATTTAATTACACTTTGACCTAGTATGGAGCTCAATGTTTGATGGCACATCATTTATTTAATTACTTTGTTTAACCTGTAGTTTATTTAACCCTGGGTGGGTTTTGCAAAGCACCAATGCTCTTTTTCAGCAGCACCCAAGTGAGTGCACTAATTACCATAACATGCGTATATGATTGTTCGTTTGGAGATCATGGAAACTCAATGTAGAAAAGCCATCATTGGATTCTAACCCATAACCTCATTTTGAGTTCTTCTTGCAAAGCAAAAGTGTTAACAACCAGTTGAAAACAATGGTACTTTAGAGCGTAGTTACAATCAGCGACGTCGAAGAACAACCGTGTCAATGTATTGCATGTTCTCCTTAGCTTGCAAAGTAATAAAGTATGCTAAAATTGTAGGTTTATTTTCTCTACTCTAATTAGCAATGGAAAGGGTTGCTTCAATAAGGCGTTTGTAATTCCTGTTACAGTCCCCTAAAACTAAAATCTGATAACAGTATTTTCATTCCTGGTTCACAGTCCAGAGCTGACACCACATTGGTTAATCATTCATTTTGTATTTTAAAAGGAAAATGTTCTTGTTCAAGAGATGTGGCTTGACCTGACAAAAAGGTTCAGACACTCACACACATTTCCAGATTTGTGTTGGTTAAGTTCAGGTTTCCATTGCATCAAAACCAAAACGTTTTTAATAACTGTTCCATATTTCCTGTTAGTTAAATTATCAAGTGCTACAAAGAGCTACGTTGCATTCCTTTTGCATCCATTTGCAGAGTGAACACTAGTGATGGAAGAGTGTTTGGGAAAGATTTGGGAAATGATTAGTAATTAAGGCTTTGAAGATGAGGCTTCTGCATTGGAGATTTGTTATATATTTTTATCGTAAACATCAAACATCATGAACATTGATATAATGTAACACTTTTAGTTATAGTGATCTCAGCGCATCGTGATATCGAATAATGTGTACAAATGTAAGGCATATTTCTACATATATTTTGAGCTGTATTGTAGGACTACAAAGTGGAAGACCACTCAATCATCCAATTACATGCAACTTTTCCTGGAACATTTGAATACTGACCTATGAAAGATTAAAGGATAAGGAACCATTATTTTGTTTTTCTCCCTTCCACAATCCCTTTCTTACTTACATGTATATCCTACTCACAAGTATTGTCCATCTAGCAGGCTGCACAAGGAAGCCAACCTCTTGTGCCAGTCAAAGCTTTGACATAACAATACAGCCAGCAAAAACATATGTAATTCTTATTGCCTCTAATTAACACTTTTAATCTATTAACTAACTGAGCTACAATAGTATTGTGGGCTAAAGCCAAGGTAGGACATTTCGAGAAACTAGCCAGAGCAAGCTAGATTTTGAAAGTATCCCACTGAAAAAATCCCCCCCCCCCTTCAGGCCTCCCTCCAAAGCCACTTCCCCAAAACACTTGACTAGCTCACTAGCTTTAGCAACAGGTCTGCTTAGCCTTGTGGAAGACTCTGGTTATGTGCATTGAGTGCACAGGCAGAGTGGGCGTAGGTAGCCGGGTAGGTAGACAGAGGTAGACAGACAGACAGGTAGGCCATCCAATCATGTCATTCGGGCCGAATGACATGATTAGACAGGCTTATTACAGGCCTGTGACAGCCACAGACACCAGAATTTTCTTTTTTTGTCAGAGCATATATATATTATATTATATTATTTATGTATTATATACATATATTGATTGTTGTCAAGACGTACAGAGAATTGCATCACATATGACAAAAATGCTTCTAAAATAAATTGCCTCCCCTAGCTTTAAGTAATCTCATAGGAATCATCTTGAGATTGACAAATAAATCCTTACCTTCTGTAGCGCAAATAAATGTAAACATGTCAAAGAGCTATGCTGTTGCTTTGTTCAGCACAAGCAATCCTTACAGGTGCTGAAACTATTAATTGAAACCGAGCATCAGAAATGCATGATGCATGTAATATTTGGTTCATTTTCTCTGTTTCAGATGATAGCATGTAGGCCTAGTTCCGTTTATCTTGGCTGTCCTTCAGCCAAAGCAAGCAAATTTAAAGTGATGGACAAGAGGGTATAAAAACGTTAAATAACCATAACATATGACAGAGGGATGTATCCCCAACACACCTATCAAATAACTTGTCAGGAAAATGTCAGAAACTATGAATACACTTCCCAAAGTCATCTAAACAGCGAATCTGGGAATGGCTATGACGTTTACACTTCCTCAAAGTTTGAAAAGCCATAGTTGTCATGAAGCTGCACCGTCGCCGTAATGTGAATGTAGGTTAATTGGCCACTGCCTTGGCTACGTGAGTGTACGGTAATTGGTCACATGCTTGGCTATGTAGCCAGGAAGGTACAGACTCAACCGATTGTATTGGCTTGAAGGTATAGAAGATAATCGATACAGAAATTACGTGAGATTCGCAATGGATTTCATGGAACATCCTTTTCTGATGCTTAATACACACCTTGATAACCATTAATAACATAAATATAAATAAATTACGCATTTCTGTTGTTCTTTAAGACACTTCACTTGGTCACGTCTAAGCTCCAGTAAGCTGAGTATTGGTGCCAGGTCTCGTCACGTTATTTTACTTTCTTTTCTTTCTTTCTTTTCTTTCTTTTCTTTCTTTTCTGAAGGATAAAATAAAATGGCTTGCTTTCACAATACAACAGTGAGTCTGCTGTTTACATGGCTTACATTGCTGTTTCATTAGTCATGTCTATATAAACACACAAGTTGTTCATTGTGTGTGGACCTGCTCTATACCCTCCTCTACCCTCCACTGTATTCCAGGCTCCCCTTTGGCTAACGGCAGGATTCATCTGCACAGCTCGGCCAAGCGGAAGCTGGGGGAGGACAAGGGTTACGTTTTCGACAAGCGGCTGAGATATAACGTACGCCAGAATGACACACACTGTCGTTTCCGGGACATCGTGGTCAGGAAGGAAGAAGGTTTCACGCACGTGCTGCTCTCAAGCCAAACAACAGACAACAATGCATTGACACCTGAGGTAAACAAAGAAGAGCCTTCCGGGTAAATGGTGAATGCCATGCCTTTAATTCGTTTTTGCTAGTGTTCAATCTATCCCTCCCGAAATTAAAAACCCCTGTAGAGTTGATGAATAGCGTCTCGTTTCAAAAGAAACATGGAAGGAAAGGTTGAAAGAAAAATATGTTGATACTTATACAACAGACAAGTTGTCGGCTACAGAACAGTGTGATCTTGCAATTTACTGCGCCGGGATCTAGTGACATTGTCAGCAATGTTTTTTGTGAAAAATATAATAATAATAATTGGAAGGCTTAGGCTGTACATTGAACTTCTACACCAGAGTATCAAGAGTTTGAAAAAGATCTCATAAACTACCGTGTTGCTCTCTTCATACTTTTTTGTTTACCAAATTGTCTATGTTACATTATTGTCTAACAACCAGCATCAATCTATCCAGAACTTCCCATATTAATGTACTTTATTCACGGACGAACCCGACGAACCAGTATTTGTTGATTGTTGTTGCTGGTTGTCATTATGAGTCGCCATGGATCTGTTGATAGGGGCCTTCAATTGTTGAACTGATTGTTCAGCTTCCAGAAAGAAAGAAACACTCGTGTCTGTGGTTAGGTTGTCTTGGCAACAAAGGGATCACCACCCGCTTTGATTCTGCCACTCATTGTAATGCCCATATTTCAGATAGGCTTAGTAATAATTTTAGGGCGAGGTTTGAGCATCCACAAATGGACTCCGATATTGCCCCGCATCTTTCACACTCCTCCGTGCAGAGAGGGAAGTGGAATTAGAGTCATTGTCATCCTCCATTACCACTGATGCTCTGTGATCAGTGCTCACCAACACTGCTTTTGTGTTACGTGATGTGTGAGCCCCGCCCACTGAACAGCTTCTTCACCCATTGAAACACTGATTGAATTTATAGGTAAAGGCTTTATTGACTTTGCCACAAAACTGGCAACTCCATTTGTGTAACAATCATTTTCATTATCATAGTGATCTATTCATTAAAACAAGGGATGTGCGACTGACATTGGCAACCACTGAATAAGATATTGAAGATAATTAATGATAGCACTATGCTGAAACATAACCAATAACACCTGTACTAGTTGCTCAGTTACAGCATGCTGTAAAGATACATGCATACAGGACTTTCCCTGGCTCAAAATAAGGATTAGATGGTAACTTTGTGTGACAAAAATTATCTGATGACCTAACGAGCCAGGCTACTCTTGTATGATCGCCCACATATCACTTCGACCTGTTCCTCTTAAATGATCGTCCGCCAAAATCCTATTGCCATCTGCCTTTTATGGGTTGCATTGCCGCTTTAAAGATAAAAAGTCATAAGGATAGTTGCTGACTGATACCTTCTTTCATTTGGATAGCTATAACCCATTCAGTAATCATGTTAATTAAAGTCTAGTTTCCAAATATAAGCCTTAACGAGGATATTAGACATCCAAACACATATAAACAGCGGAAACAATACTATATTTTTCTTTTATCCCTTTCCATAGACTACGGCGGCCTGTACTGGCCTGTCTCGTGTAAGGTGCCAGTAGGTATTTCTGTTTTGCGAAAAAGCGCCATACATTTTTATCTCAACAAGGTCGAATCACAATCGGGTATCTTTGTCATAGTCATGGTCACTGTTGCAGGACAATGTGGAGGCAACAGCCTATTTACGTTTCTCAACACACAATGCTCTTACTGCATCCATAGTAACTACATTCATATACCTATAACTATCACTATCTGTTCTAGGTATTGATCATTCATCATCAGCGGCCCTACAAGCCATTAATTCTTATTTTCATGGGATTATACGCTAATTAAAATATACTTATGAATATTATGCAGAGTGGAACAAAAAGCCTTAGGTGGGCCGCCTTAGCCTTTTCAATGCAAATGAAAAACCCTGGCAAAGTTGCCTGTTCTACTCCACCATGCTCTAGAGCTCAGGCTGGGCCCCTTCCTGCTTTTACATCTTCAAATGTAAAATGTATGATTCAATCCATTTTGGTTCACCTCAAGGAAAAAGAATGACCGCTAAGACAAAAGCACCTCCTCATTTTCACTGTACTGATTGTTGATGGATGCAACCATTAAATGGTGACAACCTCTCAAAAGTAATGTCATGTTACATATACAAGCTGTACCATGGCTATGGGAAAGCTAAGGGTTAGGCAAACACTAAGGGTGTTAGCAGTGCTTGCTCTGTCCGCCATCCGTAGCATTGCTCTGATGGACTTGTGTTGGAGAACAGAGCCATGTAGTTGCCTAATGGCAACAGGTGGATTAAAAGCAATGGTGACCCGGCTCCATCATAGACACCAGCGTACCATTCATATCGATCCGAGCGCTCACTACATGAAACGTAATAGGCAGCTTTGTTGTGACCCTTCCACAACCCCTCCATCACTACACGCTGGTGGTGGGGGTATTAGCGGAGGATACTGCACAGTATGAGCATGGTTTGCAAGCATTTGTTTCCCTGCCTTGGTACATTGTATTGTGGGATGAGAGGGAACTGTAGTGTTCTACGCAGCTTTGGCTTAATATATATGATTATCTTTTGTAATGATTCTGTATATGCATGTGTTCACTGAAGTCTGTCAAAACATGACATAGCGAGAGCATGGTTTCACAGACTTGAATAAACTTATGCTTTCTACAGAAAAAGAGACATGATGTGATCAACATTCAGCTACGACCCCTGAATACAAATGTTTGGGTGTATCATGTGCAGAACAATTAGGAAAAAATGGTTTTGGCTTTAACACAATGGTACCACAATGAGGCTGTCAAGCTGCTCTACATCTGACTTACCGAGTCAGATAGTGTAGTTACTTAGTTGTTTTTTGTATCAATATTATCTTGATGATTTTGACGTCTTTATTGTCAATATATTTGAACAAAAATAAGCTTTTTCTGATTGATCAAATCAAATGTAAAATCAACATAATGATTCAAAACTTCCTACTGATGAAGGCTTAGCAGTTGTTTATGGTTGGGTTTAAGATGGTCTGTTGGTTAAAGAATATAGACACATTCAAGATCTTCATCAATTGATGGGTTGTCTCTTAGATGTGCATTTATAATGCCAGACTCAATGTACTGGGCAGCATGAAATTATGAAAAAACACTATAGATATTCAATAAGAAACTATCTGTAACAGTGGTGTATTACAGTACTTGTTTTAGGGGGATTCTGTCCTAATTTAGTAATGTGTGTGCACATGGTAGGTTCAAATGTATATAAATGTTTAATGTGTATAAAATGTTTGTCACAGATGCATCAACACATTTTTTAGTTTGGTTATGTTTTGAGAAAGGGAAAGTACAATATAGCCTTCACAATATAAATGCAGAGTATGCTCAAGTTGTCCAAAACAAATGGAGAGGAGTAATCAAAACATTTAAATTCCATCAGGGATACCACGTCATGTTTTCTAATGCTACTCCCCCCTGGTGGCAAGCTCTTCCAGAATCAGTTTATTCCCCTCTCCTGACGTCAAGCTAAGCAGAGGGTGACATAAAATCATTATCTATTTACAAAGGAAGACAACATAAAAACAAGGAAAAACATGGATTTGATTTAGGTTTGGAGGAAACTTAAACTTTGATTACATCAATGTTTCTGTAATTGTAGTCAAATAAAAAAGAATAATTTATACACAGATATGTAGGTTATTCTTTAGAAGGCAGGTTAGGCATTTTAATGAAATAGTGAATTTCGAAGTCCAAGCTGGCTCTATCAGTCTAGTGGTTGTGTTAAGCTATATGAACCTCAAACTTCCTGCATGCACAAATGGCAAAACGGAAAAAAATGTACAGTACAAGATGGATTGGAACTATAGAGTAATATAAGAAACACGAGGGAGCCTATAATGTTGAACTGGCCAACGTTTGCTTAAAATGTGTTCATAATGGTCATGGATCAGCTGAATTGAAGGCCTTCTAGATCTCATTTTCCCCAACCACACTCTGGTGGATGGGGGCTTTGGCAAGGGGTGTTGCAGTGCAATCAAACTGCACCTGATGCCTTTCTGGGTCTGCCGCGTTAGGGTCTCATCATTCCATAATCGAATCACTATTTTTATCCATATTTGCAGAGTCCTCCTAGCTTCATTGCTTTTAACTCTCTGTGGAACACATGGTGTCTCTTATTGTGCATAAAAGCATAACAGCTTCTTCCATAACGGTCAGCAGTGTTTTGTTGTGCCATATTGTGATGAACCTGAGGCAGATGTCAATCGAATTCATATAAAAAATGTGTCCTGCTGTAATTCAGGAGAGATACTGTATGTATTGAGCGAGTTAAACTGGAGAACCAATCGAGTTGAATTGTGATGTCCTTTCTGCAGGTACAAACCCATCAATATCCAGGAGTTGTCCCCTTAATAGCCTGTCCTGGTCAGTCATAACTCACTGACTGATGAAAAACCACCAGACCACTGGAAAAGCTTATTGGAAAACATCTCAATCTTTTTATTGTAGCATAGAGTTTTGCCAATATACTTAAATCCTACATATGTACAGAGATTTTAGTACAATGTACAGAGATTTTGTATTTGTTTGTTCTAAAAGGAAACTACCCTTTTTTCTTTTCAGATCATGAAAGAAGTTTGTCGGGCCTTGGGCAATGCAGCTGCTGATGACAGTAAGCTGCTGCTGCTGACTTCCGTGGGGACCATCTTCTGCAGCGGCCTGGAGCCCTCCTACCTTATAGGGCGTCTGTCCACAGACCGGAGGAAAGAGAGCACTCGAATTGCAGATGCTGTGCGGTAAGAAAAGGGACTTGCTGAGGACAACAGGATGTATCAGACACAGCATTTCCCAGAATCCACCACATCCTCTTTTGGGTTTTAATAAAACAAACTTGCTTTCTCTATTCAGGGATCTGGTGTTGGCATTCATCCACTTCAAGAAGCCCATTGTGGTGGCTGTGAATGGTCCTGCTCTGGGCCTTGGGGCCTCCATCCTGCCTCTGTGTGATGTGGTCTGGGCCAGCGAGAGAGCCTGGTTCCAAACCCCATGTGCAGCCCTCCGTCTCACTCCCTCTGGCTGCTCCTCCTACACCTTTCCACAAATCCTGGGTGTGGCGCTGGTCAGTCCCGCTATTGTTCTGGGTTTTCAGTGAAACTGTTTCTTCGCAAATCTGCTTTTACTGCACGGTCCAAAATGTTCCTGTTTTAACGCTAGGTGCCTTTTTTCCAAATCATAGGCCAATGAGATGCTGTTCTGTGGGAGAAAGCTCACAGCGCAAGAAGCATGCAGCCGGGGTCTAGTTTCACAGGTCTTCTGGCCAGCAACATTTAACCAGGAGGTGATGATACGTGTCAGAGAAATGGCTTTGTGTAGCTCTGTGGTAGGTATCCAACCAACAAAAGAGCAAATAATTTTCCTTTACCTAATAAGTACTGGTGTAATGAAGGTGACCCCACCCTGCCCCATTCTGACCCCCAGGTGCTGGAGGAATCCAAATGCCTTGTGAGGGGCATCCTGAGACCTGTATTAGAGGAGGTGAATGAGAAAGAGTGCCAGATGTTGAGACAGTTGTGGTGCTCAACCAAAGGACTGGAAGCTCTCTTCAGTTACATGCAGAATAAAGCCTATGAGAACTGACCCTTCATGCAAGGATGCATTGAATCTGGCGGATTTTACCAACCTCTCTACCAGCAAGGTCAGGCTTTTTCAACATTCACTGTTGAAGCGCCACTCCATGTTTTTGTGTTTCTACTGTCCCAGTCCTTAAAGAAATTAAAGAAAAGCCAACGGGCCAAACGCTCATTACTTAAAGGGTAAGGCATATGTAAACCTGTATTCTTTCATTACTGTCGTACTGAATGAAAAGATCAAAGGTGACATGCTGTTGTCCTCCTAAAATGTCTTGTTATTGATAAATTAACTCTAAGGTTCAGTAGTTTACCATTACAGCCCTTTTAACAAGTCTGGTTCGTTTTCTTAGCAGAATAGAGAAATTCACTGAGCCCACGTTTTACGCCAGCCTGATCCTTTTAGAGATTATATATCAATGAATAATCCTCTTCGAGGACAAAACATTGGTCTGTTTGTGTGAGTTTGAAAGCTTTGTAAAATGTGTGGAAATGTGTACATGCAATCACCTATGTTTTGAAATAATTTATTTAATGAATCATAATATATAATATATTGAGATAGAGATATATGTATATTTGTATTTTAAACGTATGCTTTGTGTACAAACTGAAAATATGGTCAGCCTATGTTGTACATTCTTATGAATATAGATTTCCATGTCTGCTGATGGTTTGTGCACATGTTGCTACTTCAAGCCATTGAGTTAGTGTAGCAAAAACCAAAGTTTGCATCTGAGTGAAGCACAGTTTCTCCCTTTAGATACACATTCCATCATTTCTATGGACAGAATTAAACTCAACACTGGCATTTAAATGCTGAAAGCAGTTCTAATGACATTGATTTGTTATACGCCATTGAGATTGCAAGATTTTGAATTCAATTCTTTAATTCTTCATAAATTACATATTTGTCGTTAAAATAATTAGAAAAAAATACTTTTAAGGAATGTTGTATTTTAGCAGAGTGAAATCTAACATCACTAACTTATTTATCGCTTCTCACTTTTTGATGTTCATGATCTAGGCCAATTAAAAAGAGACCATGTTTGTGTAAATCATGGTGGCTATATGTTCAATCTCCCTCAAATTGTTCACTTTCTTTTCGTCTTTCTGTATTATATTCTCAACGTATTTTACACTGTTTAGTGTAGCTGCAAGAACATATTGACTTCTAAAAGCAGCTTTGGCAAGTTTGAACACATTAAGGGGGGGGGGGGCATTTCGGCTCTTTGATGTTGATTTTTATAACACTGAAAACCGAATAATGTGCACGAAAGATGAAATCGTATAAGTGCCACTTACTAAAGCGATACATTTAATTGCTCTGGTACACATCACAAATGGTATACATCACACTACCGTATCATTATGCAAGGATGTAGGCCTACATTGGTTGTTATACTCTTTCATACTAGTGAAAAAGATATCGTCCTCTACAGTTTGTTGAATGTGTTTGATATAAATCGGTGTTTACCAAAGTCTGAAGATCATGTACATATTATTTTTCAATGTTTTTTTAAGTTGAGGATCATTTAATTTTTCATGGACATCACCGTAAGGTTTGTTTGTTTGGTGACTGCATTGTCAACGTTCTCTATTGTGAAGCTGAAACCAAGGTAGACCTTAATCACATGTGATGTTAGTTTCAGGAAATGATATATGTACATTAACTTATATTGCATTTACGTTTTTAATTTACCAAAAAAACTACTTCTGTGGAAAATAGTTTGTATAATTCAGAGAATTGTCCAGTTTTCCAATCAAATACAGGCAGTACATAGACTATAGAGGCTAGCTATTTGTGTAATTAACTGCATGTAATATACTGTAGATATAAATGTGTTGCCTGCCAGAATACTTTCTATTTCAGGGTATGTTTTGTATTGGCATTGTAAGTAGTGTTTGAAAGCAGTTTATTTTTGTATTTATTTGAAAATTAATTTCCAGTCTGCTGTGCCATTTTCCCTTCCATCAATCCCTCCACAACTTTCTAAATTATCCACAATATAAATAATGATGAATAAAGTCTCATGATGAATAAATTGCATTATATTCATTAAGGTATGTATTGAGTTGTTACTTAAATCCATGGGTCCATTTTTGGACATATGCATCAAAGTAATATGGTTATAAAGAACATATTTTAGTTGTTTTACTTTCATGTGGGTAACCCATAACCAAAGAGTTAATGGTATATTACACAATACAGCCACTGTAAATATTTTAATCAAGAATAGTTCAGAATATATGTTCATCAAATATGTTAATTATATAATTAACTTACAATTTGAATATGGTTTAGAAAAGGTTTGTGAATCAATCTTAGAGCTGCAAGGAGGTGGGTTCTGTGTAATCTTTTTGGTTGACCTCACTGACAGGGATCACTCAATGACTTAATTCTTCTTGAATTAACGGAGAGGTTCATATCAGACGGGCCAAACAGAGCCTCTAAGGAGTTATGTTGCTCTAGTTCAAATGGGCTATGGGCTTGGAGGTTTTTTCTCTAAAAAGTAATCCAGTATATAAAGTCTTACATTACCGATTCCAGCAAATAATAGAAATATTCGGAAACGTAAAAAAAAATAATCAAACATTGTTATTTTCATCATTACAATACAAATAAATACAGACCCTTCAGCAGGTGTTATATTGAACAGTGATTTATTGGCAAATGGGTAGCATTTATAAGTCTTAAATTAGTCCCAACCCCCTCCTTCCCACATCCAGCTGCTGTGGTTCAGTCAACATCCAGAAGCTCTGGTGTTACTGTGTCTCAGGCCTCGGCCCTTCTTTCAGCCTCTTTCTCATCTCTTCGGCGTGCTGTCTGCTTCTCTCCCTCTTAGCTAGCCTCTGTTGAATGTCCAGCAGACATGGAAGGCACCAGGTGTCAGTGTAGGCAACGTTTTTTCTTATGTTATTTAATAAATAAATCAAAATTTGTTGGGAGACACTCACCTCTTTCTTAAGACATTGTCGCATAGCACGGTCCATATCATTACACGTGCCAAAGAACCTCATGACATTGTGCTGGGGGGGGGGCGGCAAGAAACATTGCATTAATAGCATGAACTGTATTTAACACAGAGCCAAGCTGAATGACAATTGTGTGTGACTTAATAATTTACATTATGTATGAGTGAAGAAAGAGGGGGTGGGAGAGAGAAGCGGTCTTACCTCCTGGTGGCACTGTTTTAGAAGAGTTATCATTGCATTACATTCATCCGTATGCAGATGAGGTGAGAGATCAGAGTGCATGCTGAGTTAAGGGCTTACACTGCGGGAATACTGAAAATGTCAAACAAGAGGAGCCCTGAATGTAACAGCAATACGAGGGTGAATCCAGGAGAAATCAACATGATGCCAAAGCACACTTCAAAAAAATTGTCAGTCGACAGTTCCATCATTCCATTATAGCCTATAATAGCAATAATCACTCGTCTATTTGAAGGATACTACAGCCTCCCCATCCCTCTCCTTCCTGAGCAGACATTTACTCTTCAGTGGATAACGTTCACCTGCACGCCAGACGGAACAGAGGGTTGTTATGATTGTGCGTTTACCACCCGTCCCCTAAGCCTGCACTCTCTGGCCATGGTCAGCTCGTTCTAGAACGCTTTACAATGGACATAGGCTACATAATCATTTGGTCCATTTCAGTCAATTGAGTGACGTTCTCATTTAACTTACTAACTCCTTTCCTTTGCTTATCTATGTCACTAAATATGCCAAACGAATTTGCATTACAACTTTAGTCAACATGTTAAAAGAGTTAAATTCGAGGTGAACATCACAAGTTGCGATGCTCATGTTCGTTGACATTCGCATATTACCAGATGACCGAACTGACTACTTACCAGATGACTGACGGCTTTGTCATATGAAATAAACCAGTGGTATAATTCTGATAAACCTAACTAGAGCTAAGAATCCCTTAATCGGTTCTAAATGAGCAAGCTCAGGGTTTTTTGTAGCGACAAGGACATGCAAGAGCAAATATCACAACTGTGACGTAGAAGATTTGGATAGACTAGACAGTAGCTGTAAAGTTCAACAGATAATTGCTAGTAACATTAATGCAACCTTGCGATAATATTGATACTTCGAATACACGTTTTTGTAACATTTTACTAACTGACTAACACTTGTTTCCTAGTTTAATGGCGGATGAGGAACCAGCGTATTGGGTCATTACCGCCACCCCCTGGACTGGAGTATGGATTACCAGATTAGCATTGGTAGGACCAGAGCTATTTGGTAGGACAAATAATAATAAATAAATAAATAAATAAATAAATATAATAATAATCATATATATAAATATATATAATATAATAATAAAATACAATAAAATATGATACAATTATATTGTTATATCAAGGCCATGTTGCCCACCTTGGACAAAAATTCAACACCTTGATGACCCTCCAAGAAGACCCTCCTATGGCATGTCCCTGTGTTTCAATTCCCCTAGACACAACCAGCCTGCGTCATTCCCCACTGACCTAGCAGCATTTACAGCCAGTGTGTTTGCATGCACACTGGAAGCCTGGGTACAAAACTCTGTTTCTCACTAGAGCGGAAACCGATTACACCTACCTTAACCATTATCCATCCATTACCCTATCCCTATCCCATAGCCATCATTATTTGTCCTGACACAAACAGGGTTTCAGGTGGGAGAATGAATTATGTGCATGATGCACCAAAAGGTCAGATACTCCCCATACGGTTTACACTATACCCAGAGGACCGGTCAAGGTTTGTGGCACCATGGAATTGCAACACTAGGCCAGAAAGCCTTTGCTCTCATTAGAAAAGCAAACCACACACTTATTTTGGCATTGGTCAAGTTACATTTTGGTAATTCACCCAAAGCCTTAAAAAGTAATTTGTGTGACGTTATCTCAGTGTACGAGTTTCCATGACAACTTGTGTTGTCTTGGTTTTGTTTCTTACCATCAATCCTTGCTTTAAGCTACAAAACTCCTGTCATACCAACTCCTTTAGATTATGCAGAACCCGACAGTTTAACAAATTACTCAAAATCGTAGCTCTTAAATCTTACCTACAGCAACTTGAAACAGCTGTGGGTGCCACCTTGCCAACTGCTCTTTATACATGCATCTACACTCATGTTGAACAGATCTGCACAACCTGGGCTCCACTCCATAAAGCGTATGTCACATTGTCTTAAAGAAAGGTAAGCTGAAAATGCGCTTTGCTTCATTTCAGTTTCAAGCATGGTATTCCTCTCACTTTTGAAAGCATTTTGGAAACCGTTTGACAAAGTTTCTTGGAACAGTTTCAACACACCAATGTATTGGCAAGCTAGACGCTTGCCAATAGATCAATCATGAAACCCACAGCTCCATAAGATGACAAAATTAAATGAATGCAAGAGCTATAGAGCAACGGTCACACGTTACAGCCTTATTTTCATCCAACAACTTCCCTGAACATCAAGTTTCATTATGAACAAATTTCCCTGGAGGTCCAGCCAAACTTACAATAAATACACAGTGTATTTATGATGAAACAAATGATCAAATACATCTGAAGCATTTCATTAAAACTCAAAAACCCCAGCCGGGAAAAAGGAGCATCTTTACAAGAGGGGAGAGACCAAGGGACATCTGGGTTTAGTTGTAGCTAAAGTTTAAAACAGTTCAGTTTTGGCATAAGATTAAGAATGGTTGATTGTAGGTAAAAGTTAGAAATAGTTTAAGGTTAGAGACATGTCATGTTTAGGGTAAGAACGAAGGTCATGTTTAGGTTTAAGGATTAGAGGGGGGGTTTCTTAACCGGGCTCATAGGGCTCTGGTTTGTTGCCAGTTGTGTCGCTTTTGGCCCTCCCTTAAAATAAGGTTCCCAGGACTTCGAAGTACAAAAGCTGGGCTAACAGACATGGTACACAGAAATAAAGGACTAGACAAATTTAATGAGGTCAGGTAGGCTGGCTTTGAGACACTTTGTTCTGTCCTCATGCTCAGAGTTGGATTCGTGAAAAAATTCAAGGCAGTTTCATACAGCAAAAGGTTCTGCTGTCATTTAATAACATAATTTAAATGATTACACAATCTGCTGATAAAACCACATTTTAAAAAATTCATGAATGCAATGCATTAAACATGGTACGGACATTTTAAAGTTAGAAATCTCTTTGGAGGGATGATGTAATTGCCGTTTCTGATATTTATCTCCTGTTAAGAGATTTAAGTATGTATCACAGCTCTCGAGTTGTTTTGTTGTGTTGCTGCACATCCATCTTCACTTGGAAGTAAATAAAGAAACTTTATTGATCCCTGGGCGGATAGGAGTCACAGCAAGAAGAAGGGGTAGAAATCATTTTTTAACACGAAGGAGCAGGAAGAGGTGGGGCAGCTTGCTCATTTATGATGTTTGGGGAAACAGAGTACCCCTCAGCTGGGAGTCAACCATTTTAGTCACTACACTATTCTATTGAAATTCCTGACAACTTGGTATATACAGATCAGATTAGATTGAGCACCATTCACTCCATTAATTCTGGTGGACCAAATACCCAGTGACAATTTTCTGATAAAGCCAGTCAAGTACACTCATATTTCCTAGTACATTCCATAGTTACCCCAAAAATGTAATCCCAGTTACTTCTGTTAACCAATCACATTACTGCTAATAATATCCACAAATGGCTTTACCACCAGTTAGTTCCAGGCTGCCGTCCTGGATTTTGATAGATCGGTCTGAAGAAGAGTGCCATACCTGTTTGAGAAGTGGGTCGATCTTCACACAAGCCGTCACCGACAGGAACGAGATGACCTGCCACCTGCGTCGGCGCCATCACTTCTGAAAGTCTGCGCTCCATTTGCACTCCTGACACTCTCATTTTATTCCACCAATGTAACCAGGAAACGGCTCAATCCAAATAGTCAGCCACGCATGTAACCATATAGCAACCATAGCATGTAACCACGCATTTTATCCTAGTTATTCCACAGACTGTTGAGGCTGTGAGTGTCAAAGGATTAATTCTAAACAAAACTAAACCAAGCCGAGAAAGAAATTAAGATTTGCTTTTCAGTATCTTAAGCTTCTGCATCAGTTACACTGCAGCTCCTGGTCTGACATCCACCTACAGCTCCCAGCGTCAGTCCTGGATTTATAGCATTAACATACTGAAGATTTGCCATTCGAGAAAATTTTGAAGTCTTGCTCGTACAGGGCCAGTCTGGCAAGATGGTCCTGGCACTACAGCCAGGGAAACCCGACTTGACACAAATCAATATATGGTGATACATTTTAGTCTTACCGTCAATTGCTGTCATTCCCCTGAGAAAGTGGTCAACTTTACTTGCCTTTGTTTTAGATGTTCGTACAAATCTCCCAATGGTAAAATGTGAATTATAACTATCAAAATGGAAATTCATCAAATTGAAATGAGTCATACCAACACAGCTGAATTTGCCAGTGAAGATGTTTAGAGTTGCCAAACTTAATTCCAAAAAAGGACAAGCTTGTGCCAATAGTAAAATATAAATGCTCACAATTACAGCAGTGTTGGAACTAACCGTCTATCAAACTGAATGCAAAGCACACAACAGTTGGGTTCAACAAAAACCTTCCCACAAGCCAGTAAACTTGGTCAGTTGACAGTGGCCTGTACAAAGGGCTAGAGGTATATCAAATACAGCATTGCAAAGAATGAAATCCAATTTCAGAAATCAAGAAGCAAACTGCAAGGATATTCAATATGCATAGGGCTGAATTTGATGCTTAAACTACTTAATCTACTTTGTTCAAAAAAATAATATCATATGACTGAAACCAGTCAGTAATCTAATTCAAATGTCTTTCCTGCCTCATTGTACAATACAACAAAGAGGTACAAAACATTATATAGAGATACTTAATATTGCTGGAACATTTGATGATTATGTATTTGAGAAAGAATTATCATTATTTTCTCATTATTTAATGGAAAACAAGAATATACTACTCCGGCACGATAGGGGGCGCAACAATTCCCCGCGTATATTTCCTGATTGAAATGTGATTGGTCAATTCGTGTACTCGACTGATGGCGCTTGTTTGGAATATCTCGCTATCTGCTTTTATCTGTACTACAACTGGTTCTGACATAAATTATTTGTCTCTATCTTTTTGTATTCTGTTAAAAAAAGATGGACGACCTTAAGAGACGTTTGTTACAACGGCTCATACGAACAATACCGACACAGATGCTGAAGACAACACTGAGCAAGTGGGCTCGTTTGAACATCGAACAACAAGAATCGTTGGATTTCAGTCAGCCGAAATTTGTGTTGACGGAAAAACTACTTGCCCTATGTGAAGTATGTGTCGGTTTGTGTTGAAAACATTTTAGTTGGCATAAGTCATTATGAACTTTAAGATCTGAACATGTGCCTGTCGAATTCAGGCTCGGCATATAATTTTGGCCTAAGCGTAAATGTGTTTTGGTTTTGGTCAGTTTAATCATAACGTTAGTTCACTGTCTTATGCACACTGGCTGCCAGTCTCTAGGCAGTTTTAGTCCTATTGAAATACGATGAGTGTTGTCCACAGTACAGAAGTTTGTAACGTATTCATGTTAGGCAATGTATATGATGTGTTAACCGCTTGTATGGATGTTCTTTCTGTCCTAACTTAAATGTCTGTTCTCAACAGGAAAGTGGATTGGGAGTAAAACACATCACAGAGCTCGAGATGGTTTGTAAGTAACTTTATTATGAAACTCAAACTATGTATGCATTTGTGATCATTAGGAGTGAAATACAAAAAAAATCTATTTTGTTTCAAGATGTCATTGAAAACCCAAACCAAAGGCTATGGCATGCTTACCAGCTTCTAGAGGCAGGAGGTAGGACAAACAATTACCATTTTCTCTGAGTTACCACATATTTTGTTCAATTGTTATATTATTGGGGGGGGGGGGAAACCTGTACACAGACTACACTGGTGATATGTGTTGTCATTAAAGCTAGCTATATTACTATTTGTGTTTCAGATGACGCTCACTCAGTAGAGCTGACCAACTTCAAGGAGCAATTTAAGGCTCACCTCGCTGAGCTCATTAGACATGTAAGAACAAACCCTTGCAAGATTAGCAACATGGTGGATCCCATTTATAGGCTGAACATACATAATTGCAAGCCTGCTGATTTTGTGTTTTAAGGTGTCCATCAAAATCAAGAAGCATACAGACGAGGCAGTCTGGATACGAATTGCCTGGGGGGACAGCTGCTCGCGGCCAAATCACCTGAAGCCTACATACGTCGTCCATCATCTTCAGACACCCTACGTGTTTGTGACCAACTTGACCTCGAAAACAATGCCTCTGTTATCCCAAGTAAGGCCTGATGTAAACCAAAATGGCAGCAATATTATTGAATACACTTCATTAGTATGTGGGCAAAGTCATGAAAACTAAGACCTAAAAACCTGCTGTTCCATTCAGGCCTTGGTTCTGGCTACCAGATATAGCTCTATGAAGGATGCTAACCTCAGTGGTCGGAAACTCACTGCCATCAGGGATCTTCTGATGAAGCAATTTCAACAGGTTGGATGGTTTACACTCTTAACTTTATTTTGTATTAAACTAGGCATTTTCAGGGTATGCGTAGATGTAGGTATAGATAAAAGTATCTGTTATTCCAGAAGTAGTTATTGGGAGTCTTGCATTTGACTTTCCGCAAAGCCATCTCAGCATCCCTCTTGGGCCGAATCTTGTCTGTCTTATCCCTTGCGTTTCCTCAATATTCAAATTCCTCAATTCATATTTCCTAAACCAGGATGAATGCATGTTATAATTTGAAATTAAGTTGTGTTGTGTCTTAATTGTAGGTCTTTCCCAGCAAGCATCTGCAGCCTCTTGGGGAAAAGAACCAAATCAACTCAAGTATGTAGACTTAAGCATGACACATTACCAATATGGTGTGTTATGTTACACTGAGACGTGTGGTAGTGTCCAGTATTAGATTACATTGTTGAATTCATCTCCTACAGACCCACAGATAGAGTGTGAACAAGATGAGCAGTCAGGGACCAGACTTCAGATAGCCTGTGAGGCATTTGGTGGTGGAACGTTACCTGAACTGCAAAAGGCCATCTACACGGTATGACACAAAAATATAAGAGATTACAAAATAATTTATGGTTTTATCAAATTAAATGTATAGTAAAGAGGATTCTGTTTCCTTTGTGTAAATTACATTAAAGGAAAAGTAACATTATTTTATGATTTCCATCCACAGCTGGAGACAAAGTTAAAAGACAACACCAACAAGATCATGACAGAAAGGGAACAACCGTTCAGATGTGTTGTTACATTTAAGAGCACCAATATCCTGGAGTCACTCCGACACAGTGCAATGACAGGTCAGAAAAGCATCCATCCACTAGGTGGCAACAATGCATTACAGGGGGGTTATTGGAAGCATTATCTTTGACTATACCGCTAGATTGCATTATAAACTGCTTTTGCCCCGCTTTTACAGGAATTGCTTCAACCCCTGTCACACCAATGTTGTCATCCATCTCCCAGAAAGGAAGAAATCATTTTCTGATCACTGACAAAGGTCCTGGCCCTCAAAAAAAGTTGTAGTGTGTTTAAATCCACTCTCAAAACATCTGGTTGATAGGCTGACTTTTAAAGATTTCTGTGTTCTATTAAGTTTTAAGAAGGATGTACTTTCTTGTTTCTTATTTTAAAATGTGCAATTTTATATATTTTTTAGTTTCTTGAGTGAAATGTGTGTAATAAACAGTTAACATCTATTAGTCAAAATGCCCTGTAAGGTTTTTTATGAGCTGTTTTAACTTTTATTAGTATTTAATTGTGTATAAAACAAACCTGATTAACATGTCAGCAATCTAGCTCATGGCAGTGGTTTACATTTCATTACAATCATAACGACTTTACAAGCAACAATACCGAACATATTACAAAACATTGTTTCAGATACTTCAAATGTATTTTGCTTAATTGTGAATTGTACAGGTCTATAATCCATATTTGGAAATGATGGCAAATATTACATAACTGCTGTATCATTCGAAAGGATAATTATTTTTTCTGATTTTGCTGTAAATACCGGATGTGACGTCGACCTCAGGGACACTTTCCGATTTGATTTTGGCATATTGTTGTATTGAAATAATAATTTATTATATAATATTTGCCTCAGACCAATGCTATTGAATCGAATCAAGTCATGTGACGATTTATCCATGACTAACGTTATATACTATAGCCTTTCAACCCAACCATTTTCATTTTGAAACCTAAAAACAACAAACATAGGTTTGCAGTTTATCTGATGTAAGCATATTTTGTTTAATATTATCATTATCTATTTAATTACCATTGCTGAGTGTACCATTACCATGGTGCCGCCTCGTGTAGTACACGCCACGGTCAATAACATGATGCGCTCGGTGTTATGAATTGCGCATGCGTAGAAAGTACCTGGTTGGTAGTGAGCATTATCCACAGTGGTAGTGACTGCATTGGTTAGCACTACGGCGTTGAGGTGTTAAATGGCAAACGTATGTATAGGCTGCTACTGGGCTTTCTGCACTGCAAGCTAGCGATTGTCAACGTAGAATCATGGCTGCCTATGCGTCTGGGAAAGTGAATCACAAAGCCAGTGCTTCCAGAGGAAGTCCGAAATCAAACGAAGAGTCTCCTTCGCAGTCTCGGGAAATAATAACGCCGTCTATCATGGAGCTAACCAAAGAAGTAAGGACTAACATACTCTGCACCGTGGAAAGCTGTGGAAAAATTCTCCCCAACACACCTGCGTTGAACATGCATCTCGTGAAATCCCACAGAGTGAAGGTAATGGTTCAAGCGACCCCTGTTCATGCTGGTGTTTATTTGTTGCTCACCAACACAACATTGGAACTGGGGAAAACGCAAGTCATGTGTAACTTCATAAATGCTAATGCGACGTTATAATGAGGTTGTGTCAATGTTGCTAACCTAAACTAAACAGCACTATGCAATACATGACTAACGTTACTGTGTGATTTGACAAAACCATGATTTCTTCGTGGTTTTGTCAATTCAACAACAGCACCACGGATTTAGCAAAAACAACCAATTTAAACGGGTTTTCCTATCATTATTCATCTGTCGTCCGTTTTTTCGCCTTTCGAATCCAAAGTGAGTCAATCGGTCTTTGTTGAATAAGGTAGTTTTTTTTCTCTTGGGTAATGTCTCCTTTTGTCCTTTTGACACATTAAGTTCTCTTTTCAAAAATGTGAGTGTGGCATTTTAATTAAGCCTTGAGAGAACTGTGTGGCCAAAGGCCTGCTGAATGAATATGTCAGCTCAGTTATTTGGAAGATGTGTTGTTACTGATGTTGGGTAAGACTTGAGTTGAAATGGGTGTGATTGGTCAGTTTAAACGATTTCAAGTGTCCGCTGAACGGAATGATACTATATATCATATATAATGCTACTTAAGTCGCTAAGTCAGTTACATAGATGTATAATTCATAAAGTTGGATTCGGACATACTGTGTGGTGGTTTACATCCGGTCCCCTGTAACATTGTCATACCCCATGATACTAATCAGTTGCTACCCACTACCCTGTTTTCTTTTTTCTAGATACCACACTCCCTACAACACATGCTTTTCAAGAATATAAATGTCCACTACCATTAAATATCCCAGATCCTGACTTTGACCTTGAAGTGACAAATCAAGATACTAAGTTGCCCAAATAAACCGTCAAAACATCTAGTAATTGATTGAGTGAGTGTTGTGTTGACAGATTTCTTGCCGATATTCAAGTTCTATAGCAGAATGAATAGACTATTGCAGTGCTGCTCTATCATCACCAAATATTAGATCATATTCTGGCATGGTGGCACATCAGGCCCTAAACATATTTAAATTGGATTTTGGTTAAGTGAGTTGACAAAACAACTAAAACCATTGTCATAAAATGTAGCCAAAGGCCACTAAAAGGCATTTCACTTTCAGTATGCCTATTTATTTGTATCTGCTCCATAACGCTGTATTAAAGGTCTGTCAGCTTGAACTCAAGTAACGCAGCAAAAACAAGTGACCTTGTCCACCACTATGCAATTTATTGTTCCAGAGCATGATGATTCAATGTGCTGGCACTGCCGCCCGGTTATGGTTAGGACTGACCGATTTTTGTTTTGGTTCATAACATTGGCCGATATGGGGTGGAAATGAATCAGATTTTTTTTTTTGCAAATACAATGCCATTAAACTGAATCCTTAATGCAGCAATTACAGAACAGAAAATCACCTTAATTAGCTTCCCACTCACATCGGTTTCTGATGGATGGGGGGAAGAGAATGAAGTGTAATGCCCCTTTAATTAACAGAAAACATTGCCAGTGAACAATATGTCAGATTGGTTTGGCCCGTATAAGTGACATATCGCACGCTTTCAGTGCCCCCTGTGTTTATCCATGTTTCATTGCTTTGTTCATTCGTCTGTGTAATGCTTCAGTGCAGCAAGCTCTGGATGACTGCTTGTAGTGGAATGATAGAACACGGAGCATTGGAAAACGCATTGTCCTGATTGGTACAATACATTGTTCAGGACACAATGATGTGAAAGGAATTCAATGCTAGTTTTTTTCATTGGTTGTGGTTTGGGAGATGTGACCTTGTCGGTTGTCTATTCATACGTTTCATGCGATGTGCTAGATTCAGATGATTTCATGATCGGGGGAGGATGTCTTGATGTGATTCGTTCTCTTTTTTTCTTTTGGTTCTTCACAAAATACATGAAAAATTCACAAAATAAGTGTTATTCAGTTATGAATATTAGAGAACAGGCCTATCATCAAATCTAGGATGGATGAAACCTACAAATACAATACAATTAACCTTATTTACATATTATAATGTGTTATGTATTATAACCTTAAAAATAATGTTGAGTTGGATAACCCCCCTCTTACAGGTGTCTATCATGGATCATATCAAAGGTGGGAGTCCACATATGATAATACGATGAGTAATATAGTTATTAATAATATAAAGAATATAACATTAAATATGTATAATCAGTGGTGAGTGTAGCATATGGAGTGGAAAGAGTGGAGTGGAGTGGGAATGTGGTATGATTTAAACACAACATAGAACCAACCATTGTACCTAGCCAAAGAGATCAAAACCGAAGGCACAAAACCAAAAGGAACCAAACGATATGGCACTAAACCAAAAGGGAACCAGCCCATTTGAGGAGAGCAAGAGCCTGCAGGCCACATCAGCTGATGACCCACTCAGCTCCGCCCACTCGCTTCCTTCACCCAAACTGCAAACACAGGTGCACCGGCAGAAAGAAAGAGGGTCACACAGCAATGATTGGCCACAGACTCGAATCCTTATCATTTTGTTACAATATATGTCCAATGGACTGTGAAATATAGAAGACCAAGTGTGTTGTTGCATATTTACACATTTCTTTTTGTGATTCATTTGAATGACTATTGGTCACACTTTATTTTCAACATCCTTGTTAAAACATCATCTTCCACTAAATATATATTTTTTAAATAACCACATTCTTGTTTTTTAATTTCTGTTTAGCTCTGTAAAAATATGATCTCAGTCCAAATTTATTTTTAATTCATCCTCTCCTGCAGAAGTTCAGCATGATGAACTGATGCTGATCTAGAAAATAAATCTACACTTTTTTTAAATGTGAGACTAACGCAAATCTTTCTATTTCATGTTTACCATCAGGAAGGCCTTGTCAACCCTACTATTAGGAAAGACCTGACTGCATCCAAGAAGCTTTACAGTTGTCCTATTGAGGGTTGTCCCAGAGGCCCTAATAGGCCATTCTCCCAGTTTTCACTGGTGAAACAAGTAAGGCCTTCCCTGTTATTCATATTTCAATCACAGAACATTTCTTGTTTTTTCCTTCTCATTTTCATAGATCGATTTGATCAGTCAATAAAAGCGAAAGAAAAACGTTCATGCATGCCAATATTTGTAATTTCCGATTTGTATTTTTTGCAGCACTTTATGAAAATGCACGCAGAGAAGAAGCACAAATGTTCCAAATGCAACAATGGCTACAGTACGGAGTGGGACCTGAGGAGACACATTGAGGATTGTGGGAAAACCTACCGGTGCACATGTGGATGCCCATATGCAAGTAGGGCTGCATTGTTGTCTCACATCTACAGAACGGGACATGAGCTCCCCACAGAACACAGGTATGCAAACAACAAGTCTAATCTCAACAACAAGCTTTAATTACTTTAATTAATTACTTTAATGACAGCTTTAATGAATTATTTTAATTAATAAGTGTTGTTGGCTCTGCTAAATTTCTTTCATGCTTTTGTTTTCATTCCCCACGTTCTCTGTTGCTCTCTTACATTCCAGGATTCCCCCGGTAAAGAAACGCAAGATGGAGAAACTGATAAGCAGTTCTGTTAAGGTTAGGCCCAACGAGTCAACCTGTCAAAATCTAAGTGCCAATAAGGAGCTATCAGTGGGTTGTCTTTCTGCTGACACAAATGGTCATGCACCAGACACACCCAATCCAACCTCATACCTCCAGAGAAGCCACAAAAAAATGCTCCTACCTAAGCCCAAGATGGCACTGGTCAATTTCCCTGTGATGCAGCTGACCCACGTTCCTGTCCTAGTACCATCCACAGAAAGTGGTGCTCTGAGGTCCGTTGTGCTTACTATGGACTGCAAGGGCTCCCTCAGCACTCTTCAGCTGCTGCCACAAGCAATGGGGGCTATGGTGCCACACCTGGACTCCAAAGCCCTGGGCTTCAAGGAGAGCTTCCTTGCCTCCCGTTCTAGCCTTGGACCCATCAGCACTGGGGTGCAGGTGAGTCTAGAGCCTTTCTGCTCAGAGGATCCAGCCAGTGGCCTTGGAGGTCTTCATGGCAGAAGCACATCCACAAACATTCAGACGGACATATCATGCCTATCTAGAATGCCCTTAGGGGCAGGAGTTGGTGTAGGTATGGGAGTGTGTGCTGTTGGCGAGTCACCAGTGTCTTCTTGTGCCCAGACGGACATAAGTGTGAGCACCGAGGTCCTTCTGCCTGTCAGTGTAGAAACTCAGACGTTCTCCTCCACCAAAGCTAAATCCACTATTGCTGCTCAAACAGACGGTCTCTGCCTCAGCCAAATACCCTGCTCTGGCCTGTCTGTTTCTGCCCCAACATCCAGGCAGACTCAGACAGGCTGCCCAAGTGCTGCTTCGCAGTCTAGGGAGAGGGTTCAGGTAGACCAGGCTGTAATGTGTTCTGACCTGTTTGCTAGTGACTTTCTCAGTGTCTCCACACAGACTTCTCTAGCCTTAGAGGAATCTACAGCTGCAGGAGTGGGCAGTCTCTATGAGGACGTGAAGTCGGCAGGGCCTATGTGTTTTGGTGTACAGACCGACGAGCTCAACTCCAATAGTATGTCAGACAACCAGACCCAGACCATGACCCTCCTTCACGATCTGGAGAACATGTTATCTGACTCGATGTCAGGCCACCAGGTGCTTGACGATAACACTGCAGGCTGTGGGCCAGGCCTGGACTCTGTTCAAGACCAGCACACAGGTATCGACTTTGACTTTGAAGAGTTCCTTAATACTGTGCACATCCAGACCCAAACGGAGGAGAGTGAGCTCAGAGGACTGGGTAGTGACACACCGCTGGAGTCTCTGGACATTCAGACGCAGACGGACTTCCTCTTGCTGGAAGAACTGGAACAAAGCACTGGGCACAGTCGAACTCAGGCTACTGACCTTGAGCTGGAAATGTTTGATACGCACACTCAAACGGACCTTAACTTCCTGCTGAGTGCCGGCAACCGCATGCCGCTTAGCAGCATCCTGCGACACTCCAGCTTTTCCATGAGCACAGAGTCGTCTGACACAGAAACCCAGACTGACATCCCTCCTCCGCCTATAGGCCTTTCACCCCAGCACCCTGTCCCTCACACGGAGCAGGCCAGGCTGCTGAGCAGCACAGAGACTCAGACCATCACCAGCCAAGTGGACGGCCTTTCGCACCTCTTTCTGACCAGCAACGAAACCCAAACAGTCATGGATGATTTCCTGTCAGCTGACCTGGCCTGGAATATGGAGTCTCACTTCAGTTCTGTTGAAACCCAGACGTGCGAGAGCCTTTGGGCCCTCTTACGGAACCCGGACAAACCCAACAGTTGAAGACCTCTCTGTGCTGCTACCCACGTAGAATGTGTCTGCTCTTAATTGTCGTCCAGCTACAAGTGGACTACAAGTGGTGTCCTGGTAAGCTGTGAGCATCTGGAAGGCCTATGAACATTCCATTAAGGGAGACGTGTCCTTGAGTATTTCCTGTCATACACCCAGATAGCTTAGTTGCACTTTATTAGCTCACTGGGCATGATGTTTTGACTCCCTGCCCGTTTACATATTTATTTGCACATAGGATAACATTGTATGCGAGTCTTGTCTAGAAAACATGTTTACTTCTACATATTAAATATATATTTTGATTTGTATTAAGCACTAGTTGATGCTGTTTTTGTCCGTATTAGCAGTTTAACAATTGTAACACTATTGTGCATTAAATCGAGTCACCATCTTAACAAATACTAAATGGTGGTTCCCCCCCCTGCCGACACTCTCCAAAATCTTTTTATTTAAGAGATGTGTATATATAGTTCATCATGTAATCTGTTTGATGCTGGCCTCATTATTATCCATTGTTGGTGGCAAGATATGCGTGTCCTTCAGATATGTTGTACCTTGGGGCATTATCACTGTGAAAACCATCCTGAATTAGTTTCCTAACAAAAAAGAAATAGATCTTCAATCTCTCAAGTATGTAAGGCATTCACCAGAGCCATGAAAGGATGTCTCAGAAACCGAAATCCGTTAATTAGACGTGGCACAAATAATTGCAATGCTAAGCTCAGTTCTTCTTGATACACTGTATTGATACATTGTAGTTTAATGCAAGTACTTAGTTTGTTGTGGTCCAATGATCCATATTTCTGTGGGTCACAGCCCCCTTCAGGACAGTTCCAAGACAAGGCTGTAGACCTTGACTTGTTCATTAGCTGGCTGTAGGTGTATACAATAGCAGCATATTGTGCTGGAGTTTTAGGCGGTGTTGTGCTGTACTGAAACACTGAGGCTTAAGAATAGTTTAGCTACTCTCCCTCCAGAGAAACGTGGTTGTGTTTGCCAACCACATCAAATTTCCTCTATCTTTAATTACTGAATTCCCACTTTGACCAATGGGACGCATGCATCGTGTATTGATTTTTATTTGTATTTTTTTCGATGTAAGATACTGTAAAACCTGTTGGTTCCTTTGTGTATTCGTCAGTTACCTCATTTGCACAGACACCTTTTTCAGACTGAGTTCTAGGGAACATTTAGATATACAGCAAGCCTTGAGTATTTCTTTATTTTATTTCTGTGCCTTAATCAGAGTATTTTTTTTATTTTATTTTGTTCCAGATATACTTTTTGTCTTTGGAGATGTCACCTAAAAAAAACAAAGGAATGTATGTGGCATTGTGCCCAAATCTTAACTTGCTTTATTTTGTAATGTATTGCACCCAAAGTTAAGTGCAGTATTTTGACCTTACTTCAAGTCATTTATTGTACTGTGGATACTGTTGCTAATAGGTTAATGTATGTTAATGGCGCAAAGAAGAAAAGCTTGAAGATGTTGAATTGTCAAAATAGTTCGCAGTGGTAAATACAGTGTTTTATTTTCCCATAAAATTCATCGCATGAAGAATTTATATATTCTTCCAATACAAATGATTATTTTCATTTTTATTGGTAGCCTTTGGTGTTTCCCTAAATGTTTAGAGTTCCAGATTGCATTGTTGGTTTCTTTGTCCAAGCTGTACTGCTGATGATCTCAATAAACTAAGGGAACAGTGTATTACGGTGCTCATTTAAAAACGTATAGCATTATATTACCACATATATATATATATATATCACATTTCTTGGTCCACACATTGAAGATGCATTTTTAAGTAAGTTTCAATTACAAACCTGATACTTTCAGAATGTTTCTAATTTAACTACAGCAATAAGATATCTGTATAACTTGGCTTCCTTACACACTCACAATGTTATAACAGGGTTTCCAATGTTTATGTGGATAAACGAACCAGAGGATTGACTAAGTTAAGACCAACAAAACACCATCAGGTGTGTAACATTACAGCCATAGCTTCTTACTCAAATTAAGGATTTTGGCTTTGAGGAAGTAGCCATTGTTGCTGGGCAACAATAACAGTTAGACATTTGATGGAATTATTTAGGAATCATATTAAAGACACATCTATCCACATAGGTTTGAACACAAAGAAAAAACTGGGATAGTGTAACACTATGACACACCTGTCATGAGTTTACAATTAACAAATATTTGATTGACTTTAAGAGACAAATTAGATGAAATAGGCTGTGATTCTGTCATCAGGTTAAATATTAATACATCAATCATTATCAGTGACTTACCCAATTAAAATTATAGATTCTCTTTGCTACTTACTTTTATTTGCACATGCATAGTGAGGTGACTGGGTATTTAAAGTGGTCTTTGGCTGGACACCACTATTGGGACCTTGGTCCCAAAAAGAATGGGCAGCTGTGGAGTGGTGGATCTTTCGTGCCGGCTGTACTCACTACCAGTCCGCACGGCCTGCTTCCAATGCTTGCCTATGGAGACGGTAGTCCGGTGCATGGTGTCGGTTATTTTGCCCAGAGGCACCCCGTACCTCCTTAGGATCGGCAGAGTGAAAGTGGAGAGCAAATGGCGTTTCTCCTGAGATTGACAATACATGCCTTTGGGAGGAGCGATCGCCCTGTAAGTGTCCTTAGACGGCTCCGTGTTTGTCAGCGTGTCTGCTCCTCCTGTTTCCTCTGTTCTCTTGCCACCTCTGCTCTCCCTGGCTGACGGTGGCACCACACCGCCTAACTCTGCGCACCCTCCTGTGGCGGATCCCCCTCCCGCAGCGCCCTCCCCGAAGCAGACCTGCTGGACGACTCTTTGGGAACTCAACTGGGGTGTTTTCACAGGGGGCAACACTGTGAAGCTGTTGATGGGAATCCCTAGGTCAAAGTGGCGGCTCTTCAGCGCTGGGTCTTTGGAATTCAGGTGAGGCAGCGAAGGCTGGTGGACATCTCGGACCCCTGTGTCGTCGGCCATCTTGTCCCTGAGTAGGAGGTGGTGCTGATGGGCCTCCTTTAGTGGGGAAGACCCGGCTGTGGGGTTGTAGAGCTCTGTGGGGAGACCTGATGGTGTGGCGTTATTCATGCCTCTGTCCTGGGGATTCCCATGAGACTCGGGGCCGAACTCAGGGGGCCTGTCCAAGATTAGGGCCTTAGGGGGCCAAATGTCAACACACAGGACACAGTGGGGATCCTGCTCGTCGTTCTTGGTTTTCTTACAGTTTCTCGTTGGTAGAAACATGCAGCTCAGTGCAGTGACTCTGTTCCAACCCTGGACCTGTCCCCGAAGCACATACTGTTATTTCATATCACGTTTCATATTCAAGTTATGCATGATGACTTAAGTTGATGTAAGCATTAGAGGTATTTAGCCAAATTGCTTTGGTGTTAGCCTAATTCATCTCTGATGCCACTCTACTGTGTCATCAATAGTCATCAAATAGTGTTTCCTTGATATTTACAGCTGGTATGAGCATTCAAGCGAGAAGATGAAAACTATCTGAATAAATGGCCTTACCATTATACAGACTAACCATGCTAATTAAGTAGACACTAGCCGATAATGCATCAATAAATGGACATCTTTGCTCCATGTGCTGCTGGTATACAATACAATTAAAGTTCGTATTGTACAGGAAAAAATTATTCAAAGGGTTCTAGACATATAAAGTTGGTCAGGGAGTGAGTGAGTGAGTGTATGGTTACTTACAGCGTCTTCCCAATCAGAGGAGTAGTAGAGATCACAGGGATCCTGTTCCTTCATGGAGTAGTCGGCGCTAATATCCAGCAGGGCATCGACGGAGCTCCTGTCCATCTGTAGGCCTACCATATAAGAGACGCCCCGGCATAGGTCGTCCTCTGCTAGACTTTTCTCCTCTGACTCCTCCGCAACATCCTGGTCAATTTCCTTTGCGGTTTCCATTATGCAAGGGGACGACACCTAGTTCACATGGTTAAATGTATTAAGTCAATTTAAACCACAACATTCGATTGGTAAAGTTTCTTCTGTCCACACTGTCTGTCCTAGAGTGAAATAATGTAATCTGTTATTTAGCGTAAGTTACATTGTCAACAAGGATTCAAGGATTGTTGCTTTACGGATCAAAACGAAGCAGGATGATTTTGGGATGAATGGACAGGCTCATTCACAACCACATGGACTTCTGCCAACGTCTACCCACATACAAACAAAAGACTGTGCCATTATATGAATCTAGAAATACATGCGTCCAAATTGTATCCCGTGGACCGAGAAATGTGAACCAAAGAGTTTGAAGGAGAGTAGTAACGTCGTCGTTATGGCAACCCATGGGGACTGCGTTGGCACAACGTGTGACGTCATGGAAAATGGGAGGAGCAACATGCCGTGGGAATGTGGTGACGTAATCAAAATACACTACAATTACAATAAAACACACAAGGCTGCAATTGTAGGGTATTGTATTTTGTTGTTTTATTTTATTTTATTTTATTTATTTTATTATAGTAATACATTACAATGCGATACAAGACACTGAACATTTTGCTGTAGGCCTAATGGGAATGGAAGTTGTAAATGTGTCGAGGTAAATGTCTTCCAATACTAAATGTGTCGAGGTAAATGTCTTCCAATACTACAATATATGGGTTTTCATAGTAGGCCTATCGGTAGCGTGACGCAAGTGGAAGTTGCGCCTCTGAAAGGAGAAGTTGCATTTAGTTGATGATGGCGTACGTTCATTCTGGCACGTAGCCCCACAAACCACACACACATGCGTCAATCCGCAATCGTCCATCGATGTGTTCAGGCGAATTAGCTTTATTGCCTACAGATGATAACGCTAACAAACTGTTAATTTGAACATTATGTTCTGAATTAAATATATTCCAGCTGATATTTGTATGCAGGATGAACGCGCATATGCGCGCTGACAGAGCCTGACCATTATTGGTGTAGCGTTGCGTATTGTCAGACGCTGACGCAGCCGGTGCACCTATCCGCGTGTGGGACTCTGACACCTGACTACTTCGTCTTCTGACTAGCCGGTTTTTATTGATCACGACCGCGTTTGCTCTGCAGTACAGGGACTGACCTTTATGGAAACTCAGTCCGTTCAGCCTTCTTTGGTCATGCTGCCTCCGAAGACCTGCCTCCCAAGGAACTACAGCTGCATAGCCGGGCTGTTCGGGAGCCTGGCAGCGGCCAATCCAAGACTTGAAGATGGAGAGGATTTCGACTATGTGAACGGCACTTGCGAGCCCATCGAAAGCCCCGTGGTGGAAGAGAGACCAAGAGGAAGGGAAATTCTCCTCAAACCTACACAGAGTCCGAACCTTCGTCGGAGATGCAAGTCCCTGCCGACCCCAACAGAAAGAGCTAAATTGGAGATTTCCCGCAGTCGAAGCCCAACAAGTCAAAAGACGGTCCGGTTTGCAGACTCTCTGGGTCTTGAGCTCACTTCGGTGAAACACTTCGACGACACAGATCTGCCGCAGGTCCCAGAACGTATATTGGCCAAATGTCACAAAGGACCCCTCAACATCAACCATGTGGGTACCAAATTCCCACGTCCTCCGAACCAATCAGTCTGTATGGAACTGCAGTTTTCAAACCCAGGCAGACTCCCTGATTTTGAACAAAAAGTAAGAGAAGTTAAGGTAATGTTGGAAACATTTGAGGCGGACGAATTCAGCCTATCTGGAGTCGTACGTGTGTTGAATCTGGCATTTGAGAAAAGTGTATATCTGAGATATTCTCTCAATAACTGGATAACATTTATGGACAGTTTGGCGTACTATGTTCCCGACTCAAGTGATGGGGTAACCGACAAGTTCTCGTTTAAGATCATCACCCCGACATTTCTCGAAGGAGGAGGCACGTTGCAGTTTGCAATTAAATATTGCGTTGGTGGGGAGGAGTATTGGGACAACAATGTTGGGAATAACTACAAAGTGCGTCGTCATAGGCTTAAAATGTCACCACCACGCGAATGGGAGAACGGCTGGATTCACTTTATCTAGTGAACCTTGCATCTATGTGGCGTGCGTCATGCGCACACAATTAATCCTCGGGCACCTAGAGCTTGGTAATGATATTACTTTGGTTTTCACTTGTCTGCCTAACACCGTCCGTCTGTGATAGTATCAACTTCAACCAACTGAAAATGATGTATCCTGTATGTTCACTTCTAAATTTATATTTGACCAATATACAAGTCATGGACCCTATAGGCTATATGTGCCAGCTAGATTCTGGAAAGGACGGGCTTTTTTTCACCCTGAATTCAGGGTTCGGTAGTCTACAGATGGGTGCTCCTTGTGCACGTCAACGTGGTTATGTAAAGAAACACGTGCCATGGAAAACGTGTTGGTCTGTGTCAACTCTATAGGCACCCCTTTCAGAGACGCAGGTTTTGTTTTTACCTGCATCGTCGTTTGCGGCCAATGTTCCTTCTCTTTGCAACAAGGTCCGCTCTAAATGCAAATGGTCCATCAACAGAAATTAAACTTTCGCGTGGGATCATTGTAGCAGATTCTTCCAGAAATCAGGAAAACGGTGGACGCCAAAACAGTTATTGGACTGACTGAGAAAATAATATTTTCGTATTTTTTTGTCCCCCATTGCCATACAGTTGAAATGCCTTATAAAGGAATTGTGCAATTGAAGAACATTTTAGGAAAACATCCCCAGATCTTTATTTTCAGATTACTTTTGGTTCCCATATTTTATTCACTGTTTCGTAATGTGTGATATTGGTCTATTCGTAAAGGTCTTGAAAATGTTATTTAACATGTTGCTTAATATGTAATATGTGCCTGTGTATTCTGATAAAACAATCTAGCTTAAGGCCTACACATTTCATTTTGTGTCTATTGTTATTGTTTTGGACATCTGTTCCCCTATTGAACTGAAATGTAGTTGCATGGGTGAATACCTCAGACAACTTGTGGACCTAACATCTGTATATATACTGGTTTTCTTTTCAAGTTGTTAGATTATTTAAAGGGATGCATTTATGATATTATTCTAAATGTTAATCGATTTTTTCAAATCTCAACATTTCCACAACAGTTTTTCCAAAGCAAACATCACCACCTTATATTGAACCTTGTTTACTTTTGGTTTCTGCATTTTAAAAGGAAACTGTCTATAAACAAAGAATTAAGCATTAAGTGGCCTCTACTGCTCCTAAAATGATCACATTTGATTTCCTTTGATCGTGTAACCAAGAGTGTAACCAAGGAGATACTGTATTTTTCTGTTCCATGTTTCATACAGAAAGTGACATAAAGAGCCGGATAGCGATCATCAACCCACATGTTGGGTTGGTGATCGCTGTCTATCTCCATATACCATCTAGTAAACATTTTCTTCAGAATCTTGTTGCATTGTTTGGTATCTCTAGTTTTGAGTTGGCACAGAGGTTACATTTTCCGACATTAGGCAATCCGGCCCTCATGTCAACATCCATTTGGCATCGGTTCACATCCTCTTTTCGCTACGGGGGGATGCAGTATATTCTAAGCCTTTAGAACGATGTGGAAAAAGTGTTCCCGTAGTTCCACTTAGATTTTGGAACACATTCAATAGTCATATGACTTGAAATCTCTATGAGATGCCTCCAAAGCTGAGAAGGTTGTGGTGCGTCTGGACTGCAAAACTGTTGGGCGTTAGGTGACCTGTTCCAACAGCAAAACACTGTGTTGATGTTGGCCATTCTAGTCTGGTGTTATGCTTTGAATATCAAATATTCTTGCATCATGAGCTCTTTGTGTGTATTACGCGGTCACACTTGTCTGTACCTTTCATCTTGTATGCTTATGCTATTAACCAGAATATAGGTCTACATGTGGTTTGAGATGAGGCTGCAGAGGATCATCAATAACTGCTACCAGGCTGTGATGACAACAATTGAACCAATGCTGAATATGAATGGCAAGCTTTAACATATTATTTTCTGTAATACTATCTAATGTGTCTTCTGAGTGTCCTATGGGGCATATTTAATACCAGTTTTTAAATACCGATTCTGGTGCTAGTTTGGAATTAGATGGTTGTTATAGTCTGCCAACACCCATAACATGTTATCAGGCTAAAATAAAAATCCTGCAATTCCATTTAAGAAAATTCAACAAGTAGCACCTGGTTTTGGTGTGCCCCTTGATGTAGAAAAGACAAAAGGGCTTCTGGTCTAAAAAACGACAAGACATTCCTCTTGGTGTATACATTACATTACTTTTGGCATCAACTACTCATATATAAATATGTATATGTAAATGTCTGTTTTCACATTGAATGTGTTTTTGGTGATGTTCTATGTTGTGTACACTCAAATCATTTAAAAGAGAGAGTGCAATGATGGGTAAAGTGAGATGTTGGATATAGAAACTGTGAAGGCCAAGCATGATGATACTAAAGCACAGTTCTTAATGCATATGATAACCAAGACTTTCAAAAATACTGAGATGCTTTGTCAATAATATACATATTATATTATATATTTTTAGCCTTCATGGCCAAATTTAAGGACTATGTAATATTGGTAAATAAAACATAGAATTAAATATTGATAATGTATATGAATAGAAAGTCATACCTGAAATGAAAAAGGAAGTAAAAGCACTTTAGTTTGTATGTACATTTCTGAGGAGAATGACAATGAAGATTGTAGTGGGCACTGAGAAGTATGTTTATGTGATGGGATTTGAGTGATTATGGAATTAAGACAGGGACACCATCCTGTGGCTAGTGAGCATACTAACCAAGGTTTTTTTGTATCCCGCTCATACCTTGCTATTTGCCTCACAATGTGAAGTCAGCCCATGTATAACCCTTTGAATTTCTAACCCTTTATTGTCACTGATGAAATACGTTTAGGCTTGCCAGTGACTATTTTATTGTAAACCTATGCAAGCCCTTTTTTTTGCCTTTTTTTGCCTTTTTTAATATTTTAAATTTTTCATTTAGATGTTTTTGTTTGAGGATTTTTATTTACTGTGTTCAACACTGTTTGCATCCACGTCTCAGTTAACCGTCTTCTTTATATTGTCCAAAACATTGGTAATAAAGGCATTTGTGATGGTCCATTTTTATGTTGAGTATTCTTCTTGATGTGGTTCTTCTTCAATGTAATACTTAATTCCATGCATAATAATAACAATAATGATATATTACACTTGAATAAATCATAATCTCCATTTTTCATCATACTCACTGTGAAATTAAAAAAACCTTTTGCTGTGGTTTCCAAGAGGGAAATATCAATGTATTTGTGAATGCTGAGCTGAGCTGTGACTGTGTAGTTTTATGCTAGGTTAATTGATCAGTCTCTCCTTGGCAAGGGTCTCCTGATATCTATTCATTAAGCTAAAGCAGCACTGCAGTGGGCCTCGGCCATTGCAGACATGCCGGAAGACATGTTCTGTATTGATCAGAAGCAGAGGCCACGCCCCTCTTCTTAAGTTAAGGGTGGGGGCGGGGCTCATGCAAAGGGGGTGGGGCTATGGAGTTCTCTTCGATGATTCATAATCTTAATAATAATATTATCTTTCTTATGATCCAGTAGTTCACATGTGATCACATTGCTAACATCATATATCTAAAATATCTATTGCGTCTGTTTAATCAGACGATTTGGCTTCAATTGCTCCCATACTGGTGCCACTGAATAACTTAAGCAATGGAAAGCAATATTGACATACCATCAAGTAAAAGAGAAGAGGTTTCAATTGAAATGTGAGATGTGTGTGTGCGCATATTAGTCATAAGGTGATTCAGTGTAATCTCCCATCGGCCTGTTTAGTGCCGTCTGGTTAGAGGATTGGCTTTATATAGTGTGAGGTTCTGTATAGTACAAAGGAAGTGGTGACTGACTCGCTCATAGTCAAAGTGAGGGAATTAACTATGCCTTTATAGACAGAAGGACCCCTTTACCCGGCTCTAAACTTGGATCGTTTTCTGTTTGTTTTCAGCGAAATGAATAGCGTCACAGCAGCCACGTAGCGTTCGTTCTCTACCCATAACAACATTATTTATTATCCCACACAGGATGTTCAGGCAGGAAACTCTCATGCAGCACTGTAGTACTCAGAGGTGAGCTGCGCTGCAAACATACATAGGACTCGATCTAGCAGTCGTGTCTATGGTAGACAAGTAATGCCAGTAGCTATTTTACATTCTAGCCCATCAATTCTACTTCATATCTCAGTAGACCTGTACAGGAGGCAGGGGCTGGATAGTGTATTGGCTGGGGTGTTGAACTTGTTAGCCTAGCGGCTAGCTGAGTCAATAGTAAATAACTGGCACACAATCAGTTGAGCACTCCAATCGTTCATGTCAACAGCGAAACAGGGAGTGCATTTCCCTTTTGAGATCCAACAGGCTTTAATAATTTAAAGTTCAAATAGTTAATTCTTGTAATGCTCTTGCCTGCCTGGTGGTTACATTCCATATACCTTTCCCTTAGTTTCTACAATCAAATGTATTCGCTCAATTATAACAGTATCTTTTTCGGCAGGTGAAAGGAGGAATCACAAACACATGCCATTGGGAAATTAAGCATATTTAAACACACATACTAATGAGTATTTAAGTAGCAAGTGTTCAGTGATAAAAACCATCTGAGATCGTCTCTCTCTAAGGAGGGCAGCCTTGATAAGACCACCTAGAGGCAGTTTCAGCTTTTAATGAGCAAGACTCGTGCTGTGAGTTTGATTCTCCATGTTGTGAGGAGCTCCAACCCTGGTTGGAGCTGGATGTTTTGGGTCATCATCCAAAAGACTGGCGACCCATTGTATTAGGTACCAACTGTGCTACAACGACCAGGACTGAGCAAGTCAAGAAAATGTGCAGGGAGCAGAATGCCGAACCAGTGCACAGAAATGGGTGTCATGTCTCCCGTCTGAATAATGAATGTGAGGCATTCATTGAGACTGTGAACCATGATATTAGTGTGACTCAGCATCATTAGCTGCTGACTGCAGGGCCCACCTCACCTCAATAAGGGCTATGTCTGAATAATTGAAGGTTGGCTCGATTATCTTTTCCATCTTGAAATTGTTTTTGGGGGATCAAAGATGCTCTTCTCTATGACGATTTTTGATTGGACCTCAGCTCATCATGTGATCATGTGAGTGCACCTCAATGATGCTGCTCTACTGTTAACATTTGTTTATTTTTTCAGCCCCCAC
>OOFG01059784.1:0-10718 GCA_900323295.1 Molva molva
AACGAGAATAAACGCATCGAGACAGTGAAATGACTTTCATCCACGAGATGGTCTGCACATGCACGGGCTACAAAAGCTCTTCGTTTAAATTTCAGAAATATTCACTGTACTTTAACGCAGATTGCCGAAGATGCCAGTCAGAAAGCTGGCGCGCGTGACGAGGCGAAATCCCCGGCCAAAAAAATGTATCGATTTGAGACAGCATTCCTAACCATCATATGGGATACTATACAGCAAAGATTTCAACACACAAGCATGGCCCTGCAGAGAGTGGATTTTGACCTACTTACTGCTGTGGAATTACTTCACTCGCTGTGTCCAATTTGCGCTCCCAGTTCAAACACTTGGAATCCAAAGCCAGAGCAATTTCATTGTCACAGTACAGAACGACTCGACCAGTTAAGCGGACCACCCGAGCCGATGACTCCAACGAACCTGACCATATACATAATGCGGGCAAAGACAAATTTCGTATGGAGACATTCTTTGTCATAATAGACAAACTGATTAATGCTTTACAACAGAGGCATGCAGTCTATAAAGAAACCTGCAAATACTTTGGATTTCTAACTCAACTCGAAAAACTCTCCCCCAGTAAAAATAGACAAAAGGGCCGGGGGAAGACCATGACGCAGCCGCGCAAATGCCGTCCACCGAAACGCCCTAGAGTAGCAGCCACAACCCTAGTAGAGTGAGCTCTGACACCCAGCGGTGGCACTAAGCCCTGCCGAGGGCGTAGTACATATCCAGCGAGAAAGACGCTGCTTAGAGAGAGCGCGGCCCTTGGCAGCATCGCTATAACACACAAACAACTCACTGGCGCGTTTGGCAGAAACCAAAGCCAATAAGAGCGCCGTCTTAAAAGACAGAGCATCCGAAGGGGCTTGAGACAGATGCTCGAAAGGGTCCCTGGATAAGCCACACCACACAGTGGGAAGATCACAACGTGGTGTAAGCAGGCGAGAAACGTCTAGCCCCACGCAAGAATCTCTTGATCAGTGGGTGAAAACCGGTTTACCGTCACAGCCTGCGTGGCCAGCCGAAACATTTCTCCAGTAAGCACTGTAGGAAACCAAGCACGCTTCTCACAGTGGTGTCCCGTGCGCTTGTGAAAGCGCATCCGTGAAAGCGCAAGTGCCGCTACGGCTCTCCGGGGCCACCAGAATGAGGGACAGATCCTCCTGTCTGATCCGCTCCAGAAGAGGATGGATCAGTTGAAGCAGCATGAACGCATACAAGAGAGCCCACGGCCAAGTTGTGTGCGCCATCGTGTCTACCCCCAACGGGGGAAGATCCTGATGGCTGAGAGAGAACCACAACCTGCATTGGGAATTCTCTCTGGATGCGTAAATGTCCACCTGAGCCGTTCCGAACCTCTGCCAGATCAGTCTGACAATGTCGGGATGTAACCGCCACTCGTCTCGGCAGGGACCGCCACGAGACATGAGGTCCGCCCCGAAGTTCTGGGCGCCCGCGATATGCAGGGCTCTTAGGCTGAGCAGATTCTGATGAGCCCAAAGCCAGAGCTCGACCGCTGCTCGGTGGAGAGTAGAGGAGCGAACTCCCCCCTGTCTGTTTATGTAAGCTGCCGCTGACACGCTGTCCGTTCTGATCAGAACGTGACGGCCACGCACCAGGTGAGAGAAATGTAAAAGCACTTTCCTCACCGTGGCGAGCTCTAGCACATTTATGTGTGACGTGGGGAGCGTCGGCCACTCGCCTCCGAGAGGCACAGTCCTCCCCAACCCGTCAACGAGGATTCTGTGAAGAGCACCACGTAAGACGTCACTCTGCCTAGGCCGGGAACCCCCTTGAGAAGTGCAGGGGGGCTTCCCCAATATTCCAGGTCTGGCGACACCGAGCGGGGTACAGAGGGCAGCCTGACCTTGTGTCGCCTGGGATCCAACCTCTGGAGAGCAAACCACCGCTGTAGTCTGCGCATAAAGAGCAGACCCAGGGGAACCATGGGGTGGGCGGCTGCCATCAGCCCCAACAGGTGCATGATGGACAGTGTGGTCACGCTCCTGAGAACGTGAAAGCGGGAGAGCACCAACAGGGCGGCATCTCACCGAGGAGGCAAGAGCCTCGCTGTCATCGTGGCCAAGTCTAGGCAAAGCCCCAAGTAGACTAGACGACGGCTGGGGAGCGGGGAGCTCTTTTCCCAGTTGATGGCAAAACCCAAAGAAAAATGAGAAATGAACCGTCATGGTGTCTCTTCTCGCAGCTTTCTCTGAGTGGCTCAGAATCAGGAGGTCGTCGAGGTAAAAGAGAACTCTCCCTGACGCCTGAGCGGCTCCAGCGCCACCTCCACACACTTTGAGAAGGTGCGCGGGGTCAGGGAGTAACCGAATGGCAGGCACTGGGATTTGTACGCCACGCCCATAAAGGCAAAGCGGAGACATGTGAGCCTGGAGAATAGGGACGTGGAAGTAAGCATCCTTGAGATCCAGGGATGTGAACCAGTCACCCTCTCTCACACATCGGAGCAACGCTCTGGTAGTAAGCATTCTGAATTTCCTCGCGGCAACAGATTTGTTGAAAACGCGAAGATCCAGAATGGGTCTCATCTCCCCTGACTTCTTGGGAACCAGGAAGTAGCTGGAGTAAAACCCTAGGCGTGACTCGAGTGGGCGACCGGCAGTGACGGCCCCCTTCTCCAAGAGACGGGCCACCTCCGCTGCCAGAGCTGTGCTCGCCACTGGGTCCTGCAGCCTTGTCTCCACCACCTCCATAAAGTGTGGGGGACGATGCTTGAACTGTATGAGATGGCCCCACCTCAACTTGTTGTTCAACTCAAAAAAGGGCCGTACCTCTGCTGGCTCCGCCACGCCGCCGATGCTGGAGGTCTTCATTCTTGAAGCATATTATAACTAGTTGACTGGTTCAGACAAATGCTGAAAGAAAAGAGAGGACGAGCGCTTCTGTGCGCCGCATTATATACACGGTGCCCACATTGATTGGTGCATTGCTGAAATTTTCAGTGCACGAGAGTGCGCACACAAGCCCATAAGGCGAAGCCTAGACGGCATAGCCTACATGAAATAGAACCCCAGATCAGTGGCAGCTAGAAAATTGTAAATATGTGTGAAAAGAATTATAGAAGCACTATAGAAGCACTAACGAAAGACATATTTTCAGACGGTATTGATATGGAAATCATTTCATCATTTCATAAAACCCTGATATACCGCTCTATCGGAAATTCACACAACCCTTATAGACAGCATATCCTTCACCGATTCCCTAGATGTGCCATGTCTCCATAAGGTCACCATATCTCATATGGACCATGGCCCTTCCTTATCCATACATCCAAATCTTTCTGCTATCCATCGTTGCACCAGTTTTCCCATTCTTCATTACTGTGGGTTCCTCAAAGTTCTTCCGAGATCCTTCTCAGGTCAGCATGTACTGACATCCACTCATGACTGTTGTATGACTTATGCAACTAGCGCCCCGTGTCCTTGGATGCTGCAGGTTGTGTCCATCTGGGCTGCAGGCCCTCCTGCTGTTTGAATTTTCCTCCTCAGGTATACTTCCGACATTAGGGTTCAAAACCAGAACGCTCTCGGATGACAGTGAAAGGAGAACCAAACCCTCTGACATCGCCCTTAAAGTTATAAATTTTTTTTTCGTTCTGGGGCAGAGCTGCCAGTTATCCTGTAAACGCCATTTCAATTCAGTTTCAATAAGCAGAGCACAGGTGTATCACTTAATTAGCTGCGACTGGGTAACTGCATCCGCCAATAAGACGTTTTGCATGCAATAGCGTGTGTTTGCCATAGAGAGGGAGTCATCCATGATACAAGACATCTAGGTGGTTATATAGCAACAAAGCATGTAATACCTTGACAAAGTCCACAGCTCTCGGTGAGAAGTCACAGGCATAAATAAAGATGTTGCGATCCTCTTCCAGCAGAGGGAAAATGCAGTTTCCTACCCCACAACCAGCCTCCAACAGCACCAGCTTTTGGGACTCAAACTGAAAAACCAGAAAGAATAAAACAATTAAAACTCGCTTAGACTTGTTTGTGTTAATCACCAAATCAATATACAGCATTCATTACTACCTCTCTGCACGACTTCAGTTCTTCAAACTCCCGCGTAGTCCAATGTCTGTCCTTGAAGAAATTTGTCGTGTTTCTTTTATAGAATAAGTCCCAGTTTTTCTGTGCTTCCTTTTCTAATTTCATCTGCTTGAATTCTGAGACCAGAGTCTGGTCAATGGGGAGCTTATGCGACTCTGCTTGGCTCAGTGAGATATGCTTTTCTGAGTTGCTTTTGATTTCACCCTGCGGTATTTCGATAATAGACTGTTCTTCAGGGGATTCATGATTGCTTGTCAAACACTTAATTTCCGATTCCATGTCGGATAGTTCGTTTTCAATGCCTGCCACTGTGTCATTCAGTGTCAAGAAAAGCAGCGAATACAGCATGAACCCACCGTGTCCATCCCATATATTCTTCCGTGTCGAGTTTCTCACAATCCGTCTAGTTTATTCATCTCTTAATAATATTAAATGTTTTGTATGTGTAATATAATATGTGTTGTTATATTTTTCTTTTTGTAATTATGTATTATTTATGTTAAGGTTTAATAAAGGTAATAAGCAAGTAAAAGTTTATCACGATGTTTCCGCAGATTATCGGAAGTATTTCACAGCAGGAACCAAACAGGAAACAGATGCTTGCTACAGTTTGTCAGTGGGCTAACCTGGGCGCCTTTGGTGTATTCACTTTGCATAAGCAAATTCTATACATTTTCAGTGATTTTAAACAAATGTACATTTTGACCATTTAAAAGAAGCAATGAACGGAACTACAAATCCGCTTTTGGATAAAGAGGAGCATGTTTTGAAGCTCGGAGAGAGCTTTGAGAAGAAGCCCAAATCGTCCTTCCATACAATCAGATGTGAGTTGTTAAAGACCATATGAGATGACGGCATAACGTCTAGCTTCCACATTTACAAAGTCAATCGTTTGGTGGCGTTTTTCGACAACATTTACATTTGTTAAATTAACTATCAGCTTCAGGCTGCAATTTCCCTGCCGTCCTGTACTCATCTGGTCTGCTGTGTGAGCGCGTAGTTCTACAGGGACATTTCATAATGAATACCTAGTCAGATCATCTGACGAGTGTTGAATAATAGCATATTGACATGGTGGATGTTTAATTTGGCAGTGATTTGAAGTACCAAATACCCTGCTCCTCCCCTCGATTATCTGTCTTCCTGCGGTGCGTCTCTCCCAATCAATTACAGTCTTTGGTTGTACTTCCCCAGTAGTGCAGTACTAGGGGCGTTTTCGGCCCAGAATGGCCCTATGCATTTGTGCCCAGGGCCCCATTGTCCCATAATCTGCCTTTGCTCCTATCAAATAGAAAGACGTTGTTGGGATCGGGGTGGGTCATAGGAATGCTGACATCACGCCTACTACTAAAATGTAAACCATCAAGAGTAAAACCTGTGTAAACCTGTTTTCTTATTGGTTTTGTGTACTACAGATGATTTCAAACCAGCCTCTATTGACACCAGCTGCGAGGGAGAATTGCAGGTCGGAAAGGGGGATGAAGTTACCATAACGTTGCCACATATTCCAGTAAGAACATCCTCTTTTTCTCTACCAGACCATGGCTTGACACAACAATCCTCTCAACAACTAAATGCAATGTCACAAACTACACTACCCGTTGCAAACCTGTAACAAGCATCCACCAGTATAATGTTATACGTTAGCTGTATTCTCATTTTGAAAGAAAAGAACACATGCGGCATCCCATCCAAGGAGGAAACATCTGTCTTTGATACTCCGTAATGGGCAACAATGAAATGTATAGCATGTTATATTAAGCTTATATTATGTATCTATATTTCACCCAAGGGCTCCACACCCCCCATGACGGTGTTCAAAGGGAACAAGCGTCCCTACCAGAAGGACTGTGTCCTCATCATCAATCACGACACGGGGGAGTTTGTGCTGGAGAAACTCAGCAGTAGCATCCAGGTCAAGAAAACCAGGTGAGAGGGTAAATAACCCCCATGAGGAAAACAAAGGCAAGGCAGCATCGTAGCCGTTTGGGAACTCTGTTAAACTTTTTTTATTTCTAATCCACAAATACTGAGACATGATGACCAAATGGCACATCCAGACATACATTTGCTTCATTTTGAACCACAGGAGCTATTGTTGGAACTCACCGGAGATGTGTTTTACTTCCAGGAAATGCCTTTTAAAATCTGTTTAACATCTGTCACAATATTCCAGTTTCACACCTGATCACTGTTAGTGTTAGGGCCACCTAGTGTGTTAATATTGTATTGCTTTTATCACTCTTATAGTGCCCTCCACTGAATGTCAAATATCCTAACCACTTACAAATTGCTTTTTTGGGTTTGTGAAACATGTAAGCAGTGGAGGAATCTCTGTACGATGGTGTTTTACACGCGTGTCTGGGTGTGTGTGTGTGTGGTGGTTTCAGGGCAGAGGGCAGCAGTAAGATACAGGCCCGTATTGAGCAGCAGTCGGTGCGTTCCAACCAGCCCAGCTCCCAGTTCCGAGCCCCCACCAAGCCTGGGGCTGGAGTAAAGACCTCCCCCTCCCCCTCTAAGGACAACCCCTCTCCCGAGCCCCAGCTGGATGACATCAAGAGAGGTGAGGGCCCTCAGCCAGAGGCATCGTCAATGTTAAAGGGCCCCTATTTCTCCACCAGGTGTGAGGCTGATAAGTCATTGCAAGCCATCACTCAAAATCTATCCACTGGGGACATCACAAGCAGGATTGTCCACCAAGATGTATGGTGGCTAGCTGCACTAAAGCCTACCAGCTGGTACGGACCAGTTGGTGGCGACCCGGGAGTTGGGGCAACCCTGTGATCAAGTAGGGGCTCTTTGATAACACTCTAGGTAGGGCTGGACGATATGGCCAAAATCACCAGATACATTTTCATATCAGTCGATATGATATTTATTACGATATCAGTCAATTAGTGTGTTAACAGGGTATTTTTTGGTTCTGACTGAAGCCTGAATACAATATAATTACATTTAATTATATTAGTTTAGTTATATCACCGTTATCGTGGCAGATTTTATCGGGATTATTATTAATATTGATTTATTGTCCACCCCTAACTCTGGTGAAATGTTGTCCCTGTTAGCTAATCAATCACCATCAAGATCATTGATGATGGAGCGATGGATTACCCCGCCTCGGTTTTGGGTTAAAAGTTGGTTCTGATGCTTGCTCTCTCGCTCTGTCTCTTTTGCTCTGTCTCTCTCGCTGTGGGCAGAGCTGCGTGCGGAGGTGGAGGTCATCGAACAAATGAGCAGCAGTGGCAGCAGCTCCTCGTCGGACTCGGCCAGCGGCGACGACAGCTCCAGCAGTGACGGTGAACACGACGCACAACCTCCACCTCCGCCACTACCACCACCGTCCCACCACCACTCCCAAGCCTCCCCCAACCGAAACCCGCTTGCCAACGGGGCACCTGACCGGCAGCAGGGCACCAACCAGCTCATGAGCACGCTCCGTGAGTCTGACATAGAGGTCTGGCTGTATATGTATTTTATATTGCCTGAAGTGAAACAAGATGTGAGAATTAGGTTTCTCGGGGGATGTGCTTTATGGAGTAACAAAAAACTTCCATAACTTCTGGAAAACAAAGAGATTTGTGACATCTTCCAACACATTCTGTTTCCTGTCTTTGCAGGAAATGATCTGCAGCTCAGCGAATCAGGCAGCGACAGCGATGATGATTGAATATCTAGCCCCGCCCTCACTTTTTCTCTTTTCAATTCTAACGCCAGTTCCATTATTCCAATGCTGTGGTAACTGACTTTTATTTTTATTTTTTATTCAGTATTCTCCTCAAAGCTGGCCTGCTTAGATATTTTAGAGTGTATTTTTTATTATATGTATATTTTTTGTCGTGTATGAAAGAGAAAAGACATAGTTTAGAAGATTATAAGTAAGAGGGTACATTAAAATTGTATGTTACGAGTGTTTAGATACTCATTTCAAGGTTTTTAAGTGTGCCCCTAGTGCCCTTTGTTGCCCCCTACCTCCCTCTGATCCAGAGAACCTCAAAGGTGTAATATTAATTATGCCTTCAGTTGATAGGAAAATGTGATGTTTCGGCATATCACACTTAAATGTATCGCTGTGCACGAAGTTGCTCTGTAACAGGAGTTAATTTTATAAAGGGGCATGCAGAAATTGAGCGTTGTGCCATTTGGAAATTAATCAGACATTTTTAAATGTAGAAAATGTCAATTTGAGAATATTACAAACCAGCGAAAGCCACAGCAAATGGGCTTTAGAGACGACCTGAACCTAGAAGTGATAGATAAGATTCGCTGAACACCAGATACTGTATGAACCTGTCTCTGAAAAAAATGAATGTCCACACGGCGGACATTCCTGAACAAATGTAACACAAAAGCTGTGGAAGCACGGTAACGCCTCTGTCAAAGGAGCCCCATTCTTAAGCACTTTTCAATTAAATTGTCCTCTTTTGTACTTACCACTACCACCAAGGAAGCTATACACTCTGTTAGGCCTCAAATAGTGACACAACCCTCTGCAATACCAAAGAACAAGAAAAGACCCCGCCCTGGTGGTAGAATCGGTTTCAGCAGCATGTACATCGATTTAAACTCCCATCAAGTATTGTTTCTGTTTGTCTCCGTAAGACAAATATTCTGCCTGTAAGTGTTCTCTGTTATAGGTTAACAGTGTATTTTATGACATAAAATGTCCACTTATACGTTTGGAGTTCTGTATCAAAACGCAGTGTTGGTTTATTAGGTTAACGTTGAATTCAGAGGAACTGAAGGGATTATCCCTTTGGCTCTTAACCAAACTGAATTTGTTCATCCACCAAGCTGATTGAAACGGTACACACACATCCGGTCTCCACCAGGTCTCATTTCTTCTGTCCATTTTAATCTCACAACAGTAACGTTTTTTCATGGCAAGCTAAGAACAATGTAAGAGAAGGAGTCCAAAGTATTCAGGTTCAGAAAACGTATATGTAATGAGGAACAGATATTAACAATCGAACTACTGCACATAAAGCAAGGATGAGCTACCAAACTAACAAACCGGTATCGTCTTTCAATGTTATAGTCTCATTCTTACAATCTTCAACTTGGATTGGGACTTGAATATCAAATTAAGTTCTTTCAAAAAGTCAATTCAACTGGAAAGCTGCAGGTAGCCAGTCATGATATAGACGTAAGCTTTTTTACACCTTGTAAATAGGTTAACATGTAGACACTAATGTACCATACTGTTTGTCTATGTGATTTCAAAACATTGTTTGTCAACCTCTTGTATTTTGTATTATAATTGATGTGTTTTTTTTATTAAGTTTATTTAGTAACTTGTTTGTAAGATAGAAAATAATTTGAATTGTATTAAAAGTTTGCATCTGCAGTTTCAAGAATGTGTCGTATGTCAGTCGTCAGTTGTACAGGCACAGTCTTGCACCGTGTGGTCTGCTGGAAGCTGCACAGTACAACCACTGCCCTCTGGTGTTAGACTGTCGGAACTGCACAACATTTCCTAAGCCACGGGAGGTTCAATACTTTGATAATTCATTCAGTGGAAAGTGAATGGCAAGAATAATAACGACAGATGATTTCATGATGTGATAAAACCTGGACTGACATACAAGCCTACAGCAAGTTTATAATTGGATTTTCAGTAAAATCGTAATGGTTATGATTGAAATATCAATCAATAAAATCCTTTCAGATTTCCAAAAATGACTTACCCAAATCTTAATTTAAAAATAAGTCTAGTGTAAGTGAATGGTGAATGTTTGGGCTTAAAAAAAAAAGTAGCTTACAGACAAAAAAAATGAAAAAGGAGACAACAAAATATGAACGAAGACAGACGGGGTGATATTTGATCAATGGTTATATTGCTGGTCTTAAATAAGAATAGCTTGAAGTCAAGTGACGCGGGTGCTTGGTGGAGCACCCTCCAATGACTGATGATAGCAAACAACCTGGACACTGAGTAGAATACATTACAGTACGTTATCCCTGCTATGGCGCCACCGCCAAGTCACATTTGGACACATTTCTCTTCAAACGGTAAACACAAAAAAAAGTACACGAGAAATACATAAATAAGCTTTTTTTTCCCTTTATCATTTATAACACAATTTATATTTATGATTCTGAAATACTTGATTGATATATAAATTAACAATGTCAACAAACAAAATAATTATAACAAAAATAATACAAAAAAGGCTGACTGGCTTTGATATAAATCTGGTTGATGTGCGGTACTGACGAGAGACCACGGGGGAGGGGGGGTGTCTGAATGCGTTGCACGTTGGAACCACTGCGGCGCAACCTGTTTCAGAGTGTCAATCCTTGATGACTGAACGAGCGGTCAGGGAGCCCTGTTGGCTCACAGCAAAGAGTCCACTGGGCACAGCTCTCTTCCTGAGGGTTTATGGCAGCTTGCTTTCCGCGTTGGCGTCCCGTCCTCTAGTCATCACGCAAGGGACCCTGAGTTTTATTTTTTATTTCTTTCTTCTCGGAAGCTTTCCGTCTCGATACAAAAGACAGCGAAGCGACAACCCTCTTCCGTCGCGACTACCACCTGCAATGGCGTACGAGTCGCCCCCTTGTGTTTGTGTCATAGCATTACAAGTGGTGCTGGGGGGGCGGGATCTATTTCTTCCTAGTCTCTCTCCACAG
>OOFG01059786.1:0-34074 GCA_900323295.1 Molva molva
TTCATTTGGTTATCATCCTAGACAAAAGGAGACAGACATTGTAAAATGCAACTGAAGTGACCCTTTTGTGAGAATATTCACAAAGGGCTATAAATGCAGTGAAGTAATTGCACCTGGCGCACTAGTATTTCCTGCATCATCCAAAAAAAAGAAAAAATAGAAATCCACTTGCCAAGTCAACTCCGTCTATTCTCACGGTTATAAACATAACTGAGCCTAGCTTTGGCGAATTCAGCTATGCAATTGAGAGCGTGATAGAATGTTACTATAGCCAACATAGACAGATGTCTAATTTTCAGCCAACAAAGTAGCTTAGCATCACAAATCCACTGGCATTATCGTCACATATTACATCTGGGTGGTTATCCCTCTTTTAGAGCGTATTGCTGGCTCCCCGGGCGCCATGTTCATAGACAATTATTTACACTCCATTCTGAGTACTGGATGTTGAAATCTACCGTACACAGAAAGTCGTTATTATAACCCACTGCAAAGTGAGTTCATACAGTACAGCCGAAGATTCACTTCATTACAAGTCAGGTCTTGGAAGCATTTAAAGAAAAGATGGAGAAAGGAAGAAATGCATTTGTGATGAACTTCGAAATATAGACCAAATAATGATCATATTAACATATGTGAAGAGTTTGAAGTGTTTGGACATTGGAACAAGTCCAAACACAGCAGCAGCCTAGTGTGGCCAAGAGAATTACTGGCTTCTGCTGAAGCCACTAATCAACCTTTTAGTAAACAGGCAATTATTTTAATATCAATTAAAACATTGTGTGGAATAGCAAATTTCAAAAACAAAAACTGAATTGACAGTTTTGGCCTGGCATGTCATTTTGACATTCTGGCACACTGCCACCTGTGTTGACATCTCAAGGTCAAGTGTGTCATTCCGCATGGCTCAATCCATGCTGAAGTTTGGGTTTGGTTTTAGCCTTACATTATCGGCAATGGTGCGACCCAGCTTGTCCATTCTTGATCCGGCCTCTGCAATTTTCTTCGCAGCACTGATGACATCAGATGTGTTCTTCAGTGGCCCCTTCCCCCTGTTGAAAAAACAAAGAAAAAACCGATGAAAAAGATAATTGGTGAAGGAGCTGCTGTGATTTCAGTAAGGTTTGTTTTTTGTGGGACAGCCAGCAGAGATTAACAGAGCAGTCTGATATATAGGCACTGGTCACAGTGAAATCACAAAGCCACGTGAGCCAACACTCGGCAAAAACACACACACCGCCAGACACACAAAACACAAACAAGCAGACCTCTGGCACCATTTCCATCGTCCAGGGCTGTGAACGGTTTACAACGCATTTAAACTCAGGGGCACAGCCTTCAGTTTGAAGGCCATCACATCAGCGCTGGCTGTGGACACTGCCGTGCGCTTGTTCTCCTATCAGATATCGGGCTGTCAAATCCTGCTGTGTTGGCTTGTTTGGTCTCTCCCCCACCCACCACAAGTGTCTTCACAGGCTTTATCTGATGGGTAACAAAAACGAGATGACTTGTTCCATGTAGTATAAGTCGAGCACATCCAGATGGTATGAGGAACACAGAAAACACCACCCACTCTGCATTTGTCTGCCCATTTCTTGCCTTTGATGAAGTGGCAAAAGGAAAAGAAGGAACGAGCGGTAGAGCGAGGTAGATGATAGATGTAGGTAGATGATGATGTATCTTAAAACATAATAAATCAATGCACCCACTCTCCCTCTTCCATTACAAACGTCTCCATTCTCCTTCAGGACCTAAGAAAGGCTAGTCCTACCGCGAGCACGCCCACTACTGACCCAACCTACTGTGTTATTTGCCAGCGTCGCATCCCCACAAGGGACTCTGGGACACAGTTGGCAAGAGGCATAAATTGGATTCAAAGCTCCTCTCTCCAGGCTAAAAAAAAAGAGCCATCCAACCCAGAACAGATGGAATTTTGTGTTCTCTTCGCTGCCCCTTCCATCCAATCTCCCAGCCATCCCCTCTTTTGCTCTCCGCCACTAAGCCCGTCAGGAGCCGTGAGGGGTCATGCGTCACAGCACAGACTGGGAACTCCCCAGGGAGAAGGGCCGACCCTGGAGACAGAGCTACGCCTATTGTAATGAGTTTGGGGGGAGGGGGGGAAGGGACAAAAACAACTTAGAAAACTAGGATTTGTATCATGGCTTGACACAGCAGTCGCTTTAACAGTGATTAAACTTCTGTGGTGGAATCATCTCATAAATACAGCAAAAATTGATTTGTTGTTATTGGACAGTCCTCCGGCTCTTTAATATGCAATAGATATGCGTGAGGGCTAGATTTAAGTATGCAATACCAGCTAAAATGCCTCTACATATCTAGCTTTTCCTATGCAAATTGATTCCAAATATTGGCCAGTAACAAGGAAAGCACAGCGCAAGGGGTACTCCAGATTTACCCTTTTAATTATAATAATACATGTATATATTTTTGCTGCAGCCATAGAAAAGGTACTGGTGAAGGGTCCACACCACTGACAGCCTCAGCAGTCCAGCTGGGACGCATCCACACTAGACCGTAAGCCCACAATGCCTTTAGACAGGTGGCTCCCAAATATGCTGTCTTCTTCCAAAAGCACATTCCTTATTCATGACAGCCAACATGTAGCCATAAGCAAAGTGGGAGTTAGAATCCCTCCTCTCTGCAGATAGGTCAGGATAAGGGCCTAGATCAATTTCCCCACATAGCATTAACCTTGGCGAAGCTATGTGCCAGCTCAAGGTTGAAGGGGCAATAATTTGGGTGTGGGCCGAATTAACTATCTAGTGACCTTCCATGCTAATGCTAAAACTGAGAGCACAGACATAATGAGAAGATATATGGTCAGAGGGACACGGGCATTAACTGATTAACAGCCACTTTAGGCTATTTAGAGAAAGACGAAAACATCAGAAACAAAACATCCTCCATGCAAAGAGATCCATCTTTATGTTTGTAATAATGAAAAAAAAGGCTCATTATTGATTTTGTGTTTTTCTACAGGGTTATTTGAGTCATGGCAAGAAGTATGCACCAATAATGTTTCTCCCACTGCCAATAATAAGCATCAGCAGATAATGAGGAAAAATCTGATTGATTACAGTTACTGAATGGTGTCGACTATTAGCTTGGGGTCATTAGAACATCATTATTGCTTTATAATCCATTTTTTAAGTTAGAACAGCCAACATGCTTCTATTTTTGAGAGAATGTGATGAACAAAAGGAGACCGTTTCTTTAATATACAGCATGTTTGATTACGGCTCTTGGATATCAGATCTTTTTATTGGATCTTTGCACAGATAGCTCATACAAGTAGGGTATAGTAAAATTGCAAACACCCACTGATAACGCAATCTCAATCTATTGCATTCTCAGCATTTTAAAAGAGGGCAATAATCATGAATGGGAAATGCATTGTTTTCTTCTGACTACATTACTTAGGGCCATTTAAGTATGCATTGAGCATAAACAAAGCATGGCGAATCAATTCCATTGCAATCTCGATAAAGTTTTCTTGTTTCGCAAATAAAGAAAGCGTTATTTGCAAGTGGGGCCACTTGTTGTCAACACCACACCTAGCCTATACATTGTGTGAGGAAAACATGTCAGTAACTGTGGTAAGATTAGACATGTCTTACATACTAGTAATGGGTTGATATCATAGTCCAATAATGTAAATTCTCTGTTAAAAGGGATGTGAATAACTTTGAAATAATTTTTCATGGTTGAATAATCAGTGGGTGCCTTGAATGAATAATCAAACGTTTATGGGGAACACAACCAACTTAGTCCAGCACCTGCGACAGAGACATGCGGTGGAATGGCAGGTGTGTGTAGCACCAAGAGATAAAAGAGAAAGAGAAAAAAGCAGGTAACCTTGGCAGCAGCATTTTCAACAGTCATTCCATATGACAAGAAATGGCCCCGGTGGCAGGCAAACATATTACATTGCAAAAATATGGTCCCCATTTATACAGTAGAAAAAAAGAGGTGCATTAAGATGCTGCCAGACCATGGAACATATATTTGTCTTTTTAGTTTGTTTAGAGAAAAAAAACAAAATCAAGGTCTTATTTTTAGGCCAAATCGCCCAGCCCTACACATAAGGCTTATTGGAAGTTGGAAGCATTTGTAATTATGTGCTGTTAATCCTCTAGGGCATGGATTGAATAAAGCAGACATGCAATGTTTGCCTTCCACTGGCAGGGCTCACCTATAAACTCTTACTAAAGTGCTCCAATATAATACCTGAGCCACAAGGGAGACAGATGAACTTTGACACATTCTGTGATGAAGATTGAAAGGCTGACTTTCACCGTTATTACTATTGTGACTCAGTTGTGTTCACAAGATGTCCTCTGAGTAAACTTTTGTTGAGAACATTTTGTAAGAAGGCATGAGCAAAGATATGGTCATGAACAAAGACATGAATGCAATAGGTAAATGTGTGCTCGAACCTCACAGTCCCATAGAAATGGGACTAGCTTCTTGCGTGTAAACAGTATTTCAGACTCTTCTGACCGTCACAAAAATGATCTAACCTTTCCCTCTGTTATTACCTGCCTACCACCTTACCTTATTATTTTTCTCCCTGTATTTCACCCCAAAAGATATATCCTGCAAAATATGGCTACATCAAAAAGCCAGATTTCTTTCTTGTCTAGCTATAAATGACAGGAAAAAGGGTATGCTGGACTCCAGAGAGACTGCAGGGTAAATGGTATGATACCCATTTGGTATTTGTCCATTTTATTTCATTCCCTGTACTTTTCTCTCCTTATATCCAATGTGTCGATTTTTTTACCCCCACTGCTGGCAGCATTAATGAGTGCAGCACTAGCCCAATCGAGGATCATTTCTTTGAGTCCAGATACTGGAGTACTTGAAATGTATGTCAATGTATGATAAATATCTGTAAATTTACAGATCTAAAGAATAGCTTAAGAATTGTCTTCACTGCCGGGATTAAATTACGTAAACACTTTTAATGGACATGAATAGGGCGGATTCATGCACACATCGCTCTACGCCCAACCAACAATTGACACAGGCATCACAACAAATAGCCTTGAAGTGAAATAATGTATTGGAAGTTTGTATTCATGTCTGACATCCACTTATCAGATTTCTACAAATCAAATTGGAAACATAACCCAGGGTAAGTGGGGGGCATTTACTGCATCAGTCAAAGAGTGAAAGCATGGTTGCAGAGGGGAAAATGAATATAGACAGGACACTGGATTGTGTCCAAGAGATAGAAAGCAGTGAACCGGTCACTGGTCAGATCTAATCAGAAAAGCTATCCATTGAACATTTCTACACGCTACAGATACTGTTGATGGAGAGGTACGACATGCTACGTATTACTAGTAGAAAAGATAAAAAACAAGAGATCAAATTCATTCCAGTGGTTGATGCAGGAAGTATATACTGTTCAACTGAGGGCCTATATATGCACTCTTTTTTTGATGGGAAACAAACATGTTTGATTGTGTATGACAAAGTCTAAACTTGAAAATGTGTTCCGTCTGGAGGCATTCTGCTGCTGTTGCACAACCATGTGAATATCAATGTGAGGGTGACTAATACAACACATGCAGATCAGCAGGGTGAACAAATCACCATGGCGATGTCAAACACACTAAATCGCTTAAAACGCTACTGTCTACTAAAATAAGAACAGGTTAGCAACGTACACTATGGATACCAACGAATGTGCCAGTTGCTTGTATGGACACCCACCCACCCACAGTCAATCAGGCTCACCTGGTGAAGTCCGTCATCTCCATCATGATCATGCACATCTGCTTGGCCAACACGATGATGTCATTGCCACTGTCATCCCACTTGGACACCTCAGCATCCAGCTTGCTCTTCTCTTCCTGGAAGCTGGCCACCTGTTCAGCAATTTTAGCCTTCTGCTCCATGGGAAGCTGGGCCATGATAGCCTAAAGGGGTTGATGGAGGGACAGGCAAAGTGAGTTCAATGGAACCCAATGAAACAAAGCAATGTCAGGGCGATCTTTGCAACTCCTGCTTACTTTTTAATAATAGCCTCTAGCTACCAAGGATGAAGGGTTGTTTGTTACCAGCGGGATGGGACATGGTGTCAGAGATTAGAGAAGTGCATTACTTTTGTACCCCATCCACACACCACTGTTTCCTTCAGTGAGATTTTCATAATAACGCTAGTAAAATAAAAATTTTCAAGTATTCCTTGATAAAAAGAAAACTAAGCTTATGAAAGTAGGACATACATTTAGAATTTCACATTTTGGGTAGAAAATTAACTACTTTCCAAAGAAGATCGTATTTTCGCACTCAACTCTTTTCAAAGTTTAGAGAAAGTAGATGAAAGAGCTGTCCTCACCATAGATAACAGTCATCAACAGCCACCTCACTGGGCTTAGCATTTCACTGACTGGCCCCTGGCTAAGTGGGGGCTGTGAAATCATTAGAGGTTTCATTTCCTGCTGTAAGGACTGGGTTCACAACCCTTCTCTACAAAGCCATGCGACTCATGCGTTACACTATGCAGCGTCTCTCTGCCAGTGTGACACTGAGGACCGGTGAAGGAAAATATACATTTATTTCACTCTGGCCATTAGGAGAGATCAATAGCAGGGCATTGATATAGCAGTACTTAATATCCTGTGCAAAGGTTTTTATCATTTTACTCTTGTTCTTCCTGTTAGACTGGGTAGTTAAAGGGCAGCAACCCAAGAGGTGTGTGGACTTGTAATGAATTTGCATGGCCACCTACTTAAGGGAAGAGGTCAAATATAGCGGCACACACTTCCAAGTTCCAGTTATATTTAAATAATGATTCCTTCTGGATTATGGAAACCTAAACATCCTTTTTAGATGTACAATGATGGAAGAGTAAACACAACTGTGGCCAGATAACACAAAACAAAATTGCTCTTCTAATGAGGAAATGTAATATGGGGCTATATGGGGAAAATGGTCAACAGATTAAATTTAAATATAAATAAAAATGAAAGTTAGTTTATCAAGTTGCTCATTAGTGTCGCTAAGTATGTACCATTGTACATGTACTTGGCATTACCGCTTAAGACGAAACTGGTGATAATAGCGGGAAAGGCTTTAAGTCACACTTGACTACACCTCTTCAAAAGAAAGAGCTAGCAGCAGGAGTCCTATTGTTAGATGAGGCTTTTAATTTGGTCTCTACAGACAACTGACAATGGACTTTTTTATATTTATACGAAAGGAAGCTCAACACTTGCATGCCATCTATATGAAAGAATATTTCTGGAAGGAAATTGTGATTATTTCCATATAATAAACAGAGCAAAACGTATAGAATTTATCTTTCAGAGCCATAGTGGCTCCTGAATCATTACATTTTGAACAAAGATGGTGTAACATAAGCCTTGCAGTCAAACACGAAGTCACTCATGGTCAACATGGCCAAATACAGTGGGGACTGGCCCTAAGCTAGTTCAGGGCCGTGGTTATTATAGTGTCTAGGAATGGAAAGTCAATATACGCACACCTAGATAAAACCCTTCTGGCAGTATTTGGGGATACATAGAAAGCACAGGAGTAATGTATTTTTCAGGTGAGTGAGCCTATCTTGGTTTCAACTAATGCGGTTTTAAGTTGAATGACGTCATGAACACTTGGTGTATACAGAAAGATGATGGATGATTAATGGAGTGTAGTATTTAAGTTACACAAGGCACAACAATCCATGTATTGTATTAAAAAAATGTAAAATCTCTTCAATCAACCCACTTGGGTATGAGCCAAGAGATTGCATTTCCTAAATGAAAATCAAAAGATTATAGTTGGATGCATAATATTCTAGTGTATTAGTCATGAATGAATACCATCTTATGATGGAAGTTTAAACAAACACAATTATGAAGGGCCAACAACCCACTGGTTTCTCAGAATTTCAATCTGAGATTCTTAGTTCAAGATACACACCTTGAATTGGTAGTGTGCCACAGACCAAAGATTTCAGAATAAACAAGTAGCCTTGCCATCAGAATAAATAAATAAATGTTCAAAGACTCAAGAGCTCTGGCATGTTATGGCAGAGGCTGCCACAGAGAGAAACATCATATGTTCCGCTAACAATGCGGGGAGCCCAGGAGACACAATTTCAGTACAGGGCCTGTCTGCCGGCAACATGGATGTATGTGTGTATGTGTATAAAAATACAAGAACTCACCCTGGCACTTTGGCCAGCAATAAGCTGGTCATCCTCAGTCTGCACACTGGTCCTGCTGCGCACATCAAAGTCCTCTGTTTCAAAGTCTGAGTCGTCCAGCTCCTCCGGAGTCTGCCAGGAGACAGCGAAGAATGGAGGCCGTGAGAAGTAAGGGAGCATGGAAGAAGAAGAAAATAGAGAGAAGAGAAGGGAGGAAAAATGCGTTAAACAAGCACAATACACGACGTATACTTTGGTACTGCCAGCTACGATGGCGTCAGATGAATGTCCTCCAGACCACAGCCTAGCAGACCATTTTCCACTGGGAGACAAACGCCTTAATTCATTTGGACTTCATGTGTAATGTGCTGCCTGTGCATTTTGAGAGGAGAAATTAAGGTACAAACTGGTCTGAAGCATATTGGGGGTAAACCGCCTCAATCAGCATCCCATCTGTCTCTACTATGTGGGCAGAGGATGCTGCAGCATAAATTGCACTCTGTATGCTGAACCACCTGATCATGATCCGTTTCCCATGCCCTGCCTCGACTTCAAAAACAAACCGTGACTAACTTTATTTTACGATAAACGGCAGAAAGCAAACAATACTCAATCACTAGGAGCTCCTTGGAGCCGACCAACCAGACCAAACGTAGTCACCGTGCCGACGTGAACATACATTTGGGGGCAATATGGGCCAGCGGAGGCTGCTATTTGAAGAGATAAAGACGCATCCACCATGCCTATGCCATGACACACGCTTATCCTGTCGTCTCGAAGCCCTACCGCACCAACCCATCTTTAATGGATTCTGAACCTTTGGAATCTAAAAATAGCCACAGCTCTCTCCGCACAACCCCACTGCCTCCTTTATGGAATACAGAGAGACGTGCTGGTTGCCAGGGGGAGAGGGGGCTATAGTTTGAGTTACAGAGCAACACTGACTCACGGGCAAACCCTTTCAACCCAGACTACGGTGTTCAGCGGTGCAGAGACGTCACCCGCTGTGGCCTGTGCGCTGATAGCCTGCAGACGTGGGAGACTCCGAGATGATCCCCTGCGGTGTCTGCCGAACGGGGAGCCAGAGACGTGACAAGGATGGCGCGGGGTGGGAAATGAGATTGGAAATGTGAGCTTTGGGGTTATGCAGTGTTTTTCTGTCTACTCTCATCGTGGAAGATGGTAGTCACAAGTTGATATGCATTGTTTTGTTTGGTACGTTGCCCGCAATGCTCGGGCAGCCACCTGCTGTGAAGGGAGCAGTGGACTGTTGGTTTCTCCACCAGGGAAGAGCCCACAGAACCACCTTGGGCTGTGACTCACTGCACAAGTACCAAAAAAAATAAAATAAAGTAGTCCGACCTCTGCATCTCAATGTCGGCAGCTCAGCTGACTTTGAGACAGTTTGTTTGATGTCTTGGAGGCACATCCTCTGATGTCAGTGTAAGTGGGAGAGAATTGTGCCCGCCTGACACATACCCAAGGGACGTCCGACAAGGCCTGCCAGCGCTCCACTTACAGAGGTTAAAGACTCTGTCTGTCTTAGGTAGCCAAAGCCACACACTTGTCTGTTTCAATAGAGGGTTGACCAACCGCATGGCAAGGGCACATGTGTTTCAGAAGAACGTCAGTCGCCAAGCATGTGTTTTTGTGCTGGTAGACAAGGCTTCTGGATTTATTTACCAATGTTTTTTTCCTTCCGCTGACTTGCAGGCCTTCATAGTCTGTCATGGTTGACATTTTAATGCCATCGTTTGCGAAATACCTGTTCCTGTAGTATACTTTTTTGAAATATGGCATTGGATGTATGGCATATAAATGTGGCATACAACAGCAGCAGCGTTGGGAATGGCACCGCAGCTTAAATAACACGATGCACTGACCTCTGCCTCATTCTAAACACGTGGAAGATCAAAGCAACTTATTACAGAATCGTACAAAGCCCAATGAAAAGCTATTACACTCAAGCGCTAGCTTTGGCACGGTCCTGCATAGCAACTGTTGGAACCACCATGAGCAACCTGACTAATAGCGGAGCTCTTTCTTGCTGATTAATCACTTTGAAACCTGCAATGCCTGCCTCCCAACACCTGTTACTTAAGTCCTGGCAAACACCTGGGATGGCAATTTTTTTGCCTATTCAGTAGTGAGCAGAGATGAGCATTGATCTGCTCTGTGTTGATTGCAGGCCAAATAACTGATAGATTCATAAGGGGTTTTTCACAAATACTGCGCTAGGGTTCCAACATGCACCCTTCAAGACACCCACCAATATCCACACACCCACACACCAGGTGGGGTTCAGCCAGCCCCAAGGGCCCTGTGTTAACGACTTAATCAATCTGGATAACAAGAGTGGAGCAGAGGGAGAGGAGAAATTGAATGTAGTTCCTTCGCTCTCACTCCAAGTAGAAAATGCTAATTAAACCTCTGTCTTAAATCAATTACTTATTTTAATGCAAATACTGCATAATGGTTTCTCGCATTGGGTGTTTGTCTTAAGCCTGAACAGCATTATTAATGGGAAGCCAAGTAGATTTTAAGAAGCAGTAGTCAGGACTAATAGTTTCAGTCCAATCGTTTAAAGAGGCAAAAAGAATAAAAGACGATGGCACAATACAATAAGAGGTAAATATATAATTAGGCTTTGCTCGCAAAAGAGCTTCAGTTTTTAAACACATTACCGACTAATCTGGTAATAAATTGGAAATCAAATTAAAATGGTTATTTTAAGCACTGGTTATACGATTAGCATTTAAGAGCCATCCGTTTTTCTCTGTTACAGAGGTATGGTTGTCAGTCTAACGTCGGCCCATTAGGCAACGCGTCAACGGTACTAAACTACCATCTGTTTTAGTCATAGTTTTACCCAGGAAAGATCATTAACCCACAAAAATGCTAAGGCTGCTGTTGGACTACATTGCAGGTCTGGCCAATTAGGTCGACACTTGCCTGAGACATGTTTATCATTGGCCACACATGCATAGTCACACACAACATTACATAAAAACACATCTGGTGCAGGCAAATCAGCCACACACACGTACACACTAAACTAGAATAGAAAAGGGGAAGCAATTTCTTGAAGAGGAGAATGCCGTCAGTGTGGATCGTTTAAGCCCCGAGTAAAAAAGTCCCTAGTTGCTTAATCTTAACTTCTATAATTGGCTTTCGTATTCCCAAAGTAGATAGTCTTTCATAGAAGAATCAAAGGTAAACAATGAGTCAAGAGATAATTGCATCGTGAGTACAACAAGCGAGCCATATTTACAGACAGCGATTGGCCCTGGTTGAGACATGAAGGTGTATTGTAATTTCAGCGCAAGAGATAACATTATTGGTGTGATGATTTATGTATGAAAACACTGGGCTGGTCAACAATCCCATGGTCGCGTTAACAAATCAGCCAACTGCTATGGGATTTGAAAAAGGTCATACAATGGTCTTTAAGGGGAAACATTCACTTTCCTTCTTAAATCTTTCTTACCCTGATCATGAGGACAGCCTTGCGGATATCCCGAACACCATCGTACACCAGACGAGAGGCATCAATGAACTCGTTCTCGTCCACAGGCTGGGTGGGGTTGGCACTAAGGGCCTCCACCGCAGCCTCCACCTGCTCAGTGAACCGGGGCATAACTGCAGGAGACAGCGAGGGGAGGACAAATAAATACAAAAGTAATATTTCACTCTAGTGTCTAGTCTAAGTGAGTCTAAAACGGTGAAAGAAACGAAAGCAAACAAAGCCGCCATAAAGCCGAATACCTGATGACACGGTGAAACATAATGGAACAATTACCATTTCTCATTGAAGACAGTCATAAGAAGCGCTGGATTTCATTACCATTTGACTAGTCTACAAACATGCGGAAAACAAAGCATTAACTACCAAGTGAGCCATTACAAAGCAATAGATGCACAGATAGTCCAACAAACATCTTATGGGGTTCAACGCACTGCATCACGATGTTGCGAGCTTACTGAAGCAGGGATGGCTTTGCTCTAGTTCCTCTCTAATCCATATTCGCCACATTCCCCCAAGGTTACAGGCTATCAAAGGCTTCTTGACATCAACCTCAAACAGAATCTCTCAAGAGGAAGCACATTTGCAATTAATAACAATACAGTCCTGGAGAACTAGCAAAGGCACAGATTATGCCCTGTTGAAGATTTGCTCACTGTGCAACAAAAACGATTGCTCACAAGAACGATTGACCTTAACATTTAAATTGAGAAAACAGTCATGATTGCAAAAAGCTTGAGTTTGAATATATTGTGCTGTTTTGACTACTTAGTGAATTGACCACATTGTTAGAATATTCAACAAAATGGTCACTTGAGAAATGCCAAGGGCAATCTTTGTTGTGTGGTTAGGATTTTGAAAACAAGCATACCATCTAACCTGTGGGTTGGCGATGGAGGGTGTGGTGGTAGGGGGGTACTTGATTTAGCACGTGACATTGCAGCTTTTCAATGTAATGCCTCACAAATCTGTCCCAGCGGCCACTATTTTGCCCCAGTAATGATTTAATAGGCATGGGGGTTCTCAGTCCTATTTGCATTAATGCCTCTCAGTATTTAGGATTCGGCTTGGCCTTTGTGTTAGAGGATACAGGGATGCGAGAGATTGCAGCGTTTGTGAGCAGGATCAGCAGTACAAAACATGGGGGATTGGATCTTGTGCATTAAAATGTGGAGGGGCTGTATTAAATAAAACTAAATATGGAATTCATGGTTCTTGTGCCATCCCCATTTGTATGGTCCTGACAAGTCAACTCTCCTTTTTTCCTCTAAAAAAGTAAATGTAAACTGACCTTAAAGCAGCAATCTAGCAGCAATTCAAATTATTTCATGTACTACTTTAAAACCTAAAATAGTAAGTTCAGAGCTTGCATCTACTCTTAAAAAGTTTTGTACACCATAATTAAAAAAGTGCTTCTTGCCACTGACATTATGTTAGCAAAAATGCAATCATCTTAGGTCATCCTATTTTTATTATTGTTATTAATTTTTTTTTATCTTGGCTGCCACTGAATGCACCGTGTTCTGGTCACACTGGCAGAGACCCTCCCATGGTAAAATAACCGAGAAGGAGGGTGGGGAAATTCAACCTGCTTTTCATGCTTTTCCCCATTCATCACTCCAGGCTGATACTTGGTATCCCTGGAGAACCCATTGTCTCTCCGGTTCCATCTGGTGTAATCCATTTGACTTCACCATCGCCATTGACAGACCATTAAATTCACTGAACTCAAGATGCTTGTGGACTTGCAAACTGGGGGGTTTAACAGAAGAGTTCACCCTGAGTCATATAATGGTCGGAAATAAAAACCATTAAAGGGAGGTTGGCAATTTAGAGAAATACATTTGGAGAGCAAGCAAGATTTGGAAAGTATCCAACTCAATAAATCCCACCCCTCCCTTCAAAGCCACTCCACCAAAACGGGTAACTAGCTCGCTAGCTTTAGCAATCAGTCTCCCTAGACTTTTCGAAGACTCCGGTCATTCGCAAAGAGTGGACGCTCATAGTGCACACAGGTAGCCAGGTAGTTAGGTGGACAAGAAAGGTAGGCCATCCAATCAAGTAATTTGGGCCGAATTAAATTATTGGACGGGCTTATTACAGGCCTGCGACAGATACCCGATTTTTTTTGTTTGTTTGTTTGTTGTTGGCATGTAAAGCGAATTTCATAAAAATGCTTCGAAAATAAACATCCTACCCTACACTTAAAGCTGTTTTTTTATCTTCTTTTTTGCTTTCTCATTATAGAAGGCATTTAACTATCAGTGTTACTTGAACCTGTATTTAGCATGATTAGTATAACAGGTCCACTTAAAAAACCCTTATAAAAATAATGAGTAACGCATGATAAGCATCATTCCAATCAAATCCATTTCAGTACCCTCTTATAAATAATAACTAAAAAGAATAAACCAAACTGTGAAATTAAAGCATGGCGGAGGCGTCTTTCTCCTATGGAGGTACCTGTGTTAGTCAGGAGCTTGGTAGCTTCCAGGACCTTCTCGGTGTAGACTCCGGGCTCATAGTTGTCCATCTCTGAGGTGACCACGTGGACCACCCTGGCGGCACGACCACGGATGGCGCCGGCAGTGCGATCCAAACCATCCACATCCTTCTCTTGCAGAGCGATGACACACTTATTCACATCCTCGAGGATGTGATTCTCTGTTAAATAAACGATAACAAAGCAGTCCACATTAAGATTTTTTTACACTTCTATTAAACAAATATGGCAGCAACCTTACTTTAATGGAGAAAGAGTACCAACATTAAACGTGAACTACTGAGGTCTATATGCAATAAAGGCTGTCCCATAGACTGAATACTGAGACCGTTTTGTAATCCATCCCCTCTAGAAACAAAGAATGGGTTGGGTATGTGCCAGCAATGGATGAAATGCTAAGTTGATGTCTCTCAGCCATCTTATTCTCAGTTTGAATTGTTCCTGGCTCAAGAGGGCTGATGGTTGATGGAATGGCAGCAGGGAGAAGACTGCAGCCAAATGCTCAGAAGGCTTATTAATGGCAAGCCTATTAAATGTGAATATTGTCTGTGTTACTGCAATCTGTCCTTGGTTCGTGGTGAAACGACTTTGCTTGATGCTTAGTGAGAACTGTTTAAGACCATGCCTGACAAACAGTTTGTGTCTTTGCACGCATGACAGGATGTCAATGGAAGAGCTAGTTCTGCTGATGTATCAGGGCCTTTTGTTCTTACCTCTGGTTTAGGGAACCCATTTAACCTTTGTACATATGGCTCTCATTGGAAAGATGGATAGCATTGGTCCTCCGCATGCTCTGCTCTTTTGCTCTTAAATGCATGGCACATATTTCTCTGAATACTGTCAGTTTAGGCATTCTTCCAAAAAGGAACATGCATCCTCCTGTCTACTCTACGAAATGATTTAAACTAACCTATTGGAGAAAATAAACAATGGCTCTAACACTCATGGATTGGACACCCACCAGACACACAAAGGAAGTCATCAATGGACGTGATGTCATCCACGGCATCAGTGAGGACGCGGACCTGCTTTTCCCACTGCTCCTTGAATAAGTCCATGTTGTCCTGGGCAACTTTACTGTTGGGCTTGGCAGCCAGAGCCAAGGCCGCATTAATCACCTGCAATCACCCAATTACAACCATTAAAGCTCCATTAGAGCAAAGCCTTCAGCTACAACATTAGAATAGGTTGATTGCACAACCTCCATCAAACACAAACGGACACAAGCACTGGGTTGGACTGGAACGTGTAGCCATTCTTTTGAGTGATTAGAGACATTTGAAGAACATAATTAAAACAGAAGCTAGTACTTGTACTTATTTTTGTTAAAGACACACATTTTGATGGATATCAAAGCAAATAATGAATTAGAGTCATTAGACGAAATTGAAAAGAGAAAAAGTAGTGTGTTGGTGAGTTCTGAACAGACAGATTTGTGAAACAGGCACTAGAGTTTGCCAGCAGTAAAGAGGTATGAGAGGATAACCTCAACATTGGGAACACATCCGATTTTCAATTCATTTTTCACACTTTCTTGGGAAATCGCAACACACAAGGTGTGGACTGCCTTAGAAACGCCTTACGATTCAGATTCTAGGTATTCCCAGATATGGACAGGTAAAGTGAAAATGGTTATGAAATAGCTCAATGAGCAAAAACAAATTGGGAGACTTGGGAGTGCAAGGGTGCAGCAGAAGGGTATGACAGTGTGGACTGGAAGTGAACAGTCAGGTACCTGGGGGCACAGAACCTCCAGCTGGGAGGCTGCCATACGGACCAGCTTCACTCCTTCCTCGTTGTTGGAGATGGAACACGCCAGGTTGGCCACCTGAAAACAATACACACTTCTCAGACACAGTAATACTGACACGGAGCCGTTTCAGTTTACTGAGTGAATAGATGCGTTAAATGAGGGGTTATGGAAGACCGATAATCAAGAGTTAAAGACACATTTGCACAGACCTCTAAGGGAAATTAGGGAAGCTGCTATGATCTACAGCCGAATCCCATTTACATCCCATTTTGAGCCACTCTACAATCAGTTTCATGTGAAAAACACATCGGCTGGAGATTGTTTCATGAAGATGCTAAACAATATACACCATGAAAATGAAACTCCATGGAACTCCGTCCAACTTCATACCATCTGTTACATCAAAATAAAGGAAAAGTAATACATTATCTCTGCAATTGTCAGGTGCTAGAGAGTTGGAGAGAAAGCGAGAGAGCGTGTGACTACACCGAAGCTGTTTCAAGGGGTGTGTTCCAACACAATCGGGGCAATCAAGAGACTAAAGCGGTAGTGCAGTTGTTTACAATGGACAGAGATAACGCTCACTGCAATAGTTGTAATGCAAAATGCAAAGCTGGCCAGGGAAACACATTTTACCGGAGGAAACACCTGGTCAAACACAACATGTATCTAAAAGCCAGGAAGTGTAACATGTTCGATAGCCTTAAGTTTGAAAAATCGGTAGCTAGCCAAAGAGGTTAAACCCTCCGTGGATGACGAAATTGAGGCATTGAATCTTAAATCGACAGGTAATGAATGAGCTAGTTGTGGTTGGGGATAACTGGGCTGTTTTCACTGTCTTTGTTGACGTTAGCTTAGCATTTTTTGGTATGTACGAAACCTTAGTATAAAACCAATAGTACATGGATTGCATACTATTTACGTGGAGATATTACAGTATGGGACAGTGAATGACCTAAACACACACACTCTAAGTAGTATACGGTTTCACTTTGCTAGGTGTGATATATTTTTATAATTAAAAATAAATTACTATTATTGTTTTGTTATTATCATCAGTTACCAGCTCCTGAGTTGTGTCGTTGACACAACTCAACTTGCTTTCATTGACAAGTCCCCCAGTCATGGTGCCAACCCACCCTCTTGTCACAGTGAGGTTACACCCTCCACCCAGGTGCAGAAGAAGTCGTTACCCAACCGGAGACCCTCGCTGCCACGACTCCTCCATTTTGGGAAGGATAACCAATGGGCTTACTCCGAGACACACAACAGCTTTCTCACGCTATGGTGACAGACTGACAGGCTGGAGGTTGTAGGGATGGGTTTGAGAGGGGGGAGAGGAAGGGGCTTTTACTTTGTAAAATGTGATCAGGCATACGTGTTTGGTATAGGACTTAGCACTTTGGGACTTAATAGATAGTAAATTGAAGAGTGAGGTCCATAACAAAAGATCTTATTTTATCCCATATAGCTAAAAATATATATATAATAAAGTCTCAAAATCGAATAGTTAATTTGTCAGGCTTCATTTTTGGTAGTTTAGCTGACAGTTCTGGGGAGAACTTCTTCTCAAAGATAAAAATCATCCAGGTGCCTCTGCCTGCCTACAATCAGAGAGGCAAATATTCCTGACTCTCAAAATCCCAGCAGCCCAGTGCAAGCAAAAGAGCTGAGCTAAGCAAGATCTACAGAGGCTGCCAACATGTATAATTTGAGAGTATATTTTGTTGCATTGACCAACAAATCACACACCAACACTGCAATTTCTAAACATTTTTGTATTTTCTGCCGCCGGAGTGACAATGTATGCCAATTGAACGCCAAATTTAGGTCAATCAGACAATCAACTGGTAACTATGCAGTAGCAGAACATTTAGGAACTGAAGAGCCAACACATAATGGGATTATACAATAGAAGTAACAGCCAAAGCATCTTCACATTATGCCAAAGGTAAAAATGTTGGCGCACCCTATGGACTCCATTTTCACCAGGCACTCCGTCACTGCAAAGTTGGAAAGAATTGCTGAACCAAGACTAAAATGCAGCCAGTAGGACTAGAGAATTGAACTAAACAGAGCGTTGATTGGAGCACTGTTACTAAACGCACCACTGGTCACACGAGTGCCAGAGTGGACGAGAGTCTCTGAAGAATCCTCTTTTTTTCCTCCCTCGCCTCTATTCTTCAACAAGCCTTTCCTTCTTACTCTGGAGAATTCTGCCAGTATTTTAAAAACAATTTTCCTGCCTCTGATGACATCTATGCTAGCATTCTAGCAGTGAATAGAAGTAGACACATGACCACGCAGAAAATAAAATCACAGCACTATAAAAACATGCATTCACCACCGACAGAGCTTTTTGTCTTCTTACCATAATTCACTCTGAAGTGTTATAGGCTATTTCTAGGCTATAACACACTGGTGCTTCACACCACCAAAGTGATGGTCGAATTTGCTCGTCTTCAAGGCACACATCATACATTATACTCCACTCTTTGCTACCTGATGAAGTTATATCATTAAAACCATTCATGCCACCCATTTCTCATGCGGAAGATACTACCGTTCAGTCAACGGTCAGGCGAGTGTAGGGGCTGGACAAGTATTCAGTGCAAAATCGATCAAAGCATCTGTTTAAATTAGCTGACATATGAATGGAAATCAATTTGTTCCACGAATTTGTTCCCAACACGTCACTTATAATTACAAAAAGCATAACTTTAATTTAAAGTAAAATAAAAGCCATTTAATAGATTACACACAATTGTATAAATTGGTAATGTATTTTGTTACTATACATTGATTTGTGTTCATTGACTATGTTAGGATGGGAAACTCATTTTAGTAATAAACCATAGGTTTATGGAAAGAATAAAAAAAAAATGGTCAATGCCTATACATACATCAATGTTTTGAACTGCAGTCGATTGGTAGTGTAAAATAAGAAAATTATAAGCCTATAAAAGCAAAAGGCCATTATTAGGAGGCCATATAACCAATATTACATATATATTGAAAAAATGAAAAAAAGAAAAGAAAAGGCTTTTACGGCATTTTTATCATTTCACCATGACATGGTGGACACTTTTATAGGCCATAATTTGCCATTTACCGTATACAGACCGAGTGAAATGGCAAGTACCACCAAGATGGTCCTTTCCTAATGTTGAGAAGACACTATTGTGGCGAAGCTGTGACTGGTCTGTGACCATTTACTCTGAGCGTTAATCATATTCCGCCTGGAAACAGAAGGCTGGCCCTTTTGCAACTCAGTCATTTTCTATCGCAGAGTCCAGCTGACTGTGCACTCTACTGTAGTGTAAAAATGGGCCACTGTGTCATCTACCAACTGTACGCCTCTTGTGGATATACCGACATGTGGAGGGATTTCTTCATCTTTACTTGTCAACCAAGGCTCTCCAAGATACAAGCAATTGGTTGTCTCAAGCCAATGTGGAAACACAATGTAGCCTGGATCTCTGCGCCAACAGTCGGCTAGATCTCCCATTATTTACCATGATAAACATTCCATTGACTGAAACATCTAGAGCATTGCACATTGCAAGAAAATCTCAGTGAAGCTCTGTAGCAGCTATTTAGCTTTGCTAAAACCAAATAACGTTTTTCTTGCACACAAAGAAACGGAATTTATGTAAATCAAGCTGGCTACATTTTGTTCCCTTCATAGACACATGGTGTATTCTTCTGCTGAAATCTCTTTGATAACAGCCCTGAACCACCAAGAACATGGCCTTGAGGCAACAACACTAATGTTCTGTCTATTTATTCCTCCTCCTCTAAAAAGGACACATTTCACTTAAAAAAAAGATAGATATATAATAAATCAAAAAAAAGGACCAACTGAACAAGGATAACCTTAAAAATAAACTTAAAAAAACATATTTCAATCCAAATTTTCCAAGCAAAGTTTGAAAGAAGCTAAAATCATAAAAGTCATAAATTATACTTTTTGAAATAATCCTTAATTGTTCAACAAGGCTATTTAATAGATACATAAATGCTCCTCTGAACGGCTTTGGCATTTTCATGACACAGCAAAACAAAAAACACACCTGGTTGCCTTGCAGAAATATACAACATTAAAGTAATTAAGACTGTCAATGTTAAGAACAAAGGATGACTTTTCTAAAACTATAGGTCTTTTCCACTCATGCTACTGCTAAGCAAATGCTTTGGAGCAGGGCCAAAGTGAATAGCCAAAAGTGCTAAACCGAGCTCTGAAGACATCAACTGAATTACTAAATGTGTCGTTGTGCAGGTATCAGAAAGAGAGACGACACTGTTTAAAAGGACCCGCTACATTCAGGATTCGATAGTTTTGTTGTAAATACAAAGTTCATTTAAAGCAAACATTTGGCAACACACAAGGTTGAATATCCAACACAAACATTGAAACAGGCCCACCAACCAAGCCTGATGCGTCAGTACACCAATACTTTAAAACGGTGTTATAAACATTACATTGACCTTGTGTGATAGGGAAACACCAATTGGATTTTGCCATTTAATTTAGAAGTTCACATTTTCCATCTCAAATGTAGGTCAATCTCAACACTAACCTACTTCCTAAAGTATTAAGAAACAGTATTGAGATTCATTTGGCATATGACTGCAACAAACTGCCTAAAAAAGTAATTATTGTTCTTTCATTGATTTGCCTGTTCCTCGTTTGTTCAATTCCCAGTAAAAACAGATGGAAACACGAAGTACATTGTACTGCAACACAACACAGATGTGTATGGTGCACACCGGAATAAACTATTCACAAGTCCTGAACAAACAGGATAAGTGTTTGAGGGCTATGTAGCAATTTAATATTTTAACAGCATTGTCCAACATATTTCCCCAAGTTTAACAATGTCTGCAATTTCCTCCGAAATTACCAGATAAAGTGGTGCAAATTACAACTGCAATTTTGTGCAGGAAAGATTTTATTCATTTGAAGAACAAAGTGGTGAGCAGCAAATCCAATATGGCCAATTGATAATTATGACAAATGCTATTACACAGCAGTTTGACACATTAAAAGCGCTTTCTACTGCTGAAGGACCTCACAGTATGGACACATTCAGGAGGGACGAGGATATTTTTACTAAGAAAAATAATTTCTATATCAATTATTATGTCCTCGTTTTGTTATTTAGAAACACTCAACAATAAAACATCAAACTATTTCAAAACTATATTGGAATTTAACCCCATTGGTTGAATGTTTACATAGCAAAGAAAGTTCATTGTTTGTGGATGTATTGCAAGAATCTGTAGAAGATAGGGCTGAACGATTAATCGAATTCAAACCGACATCGCAATGTCATTTTCAAGATTTTCAAATCGTAAAGTCTACGATTAAAAAAACGAAAGTGCTTGTTTTAATGTTACACAATCTAACCAATCAGAGGGTTGGAATCCGAAACACCGGGCCACGTGGGGTTCACGTGTACACGACGCTACCCTTCGCTCACGTGACATGAGAGTGAGAGCAGTGGATGAAGAAAACAACTTGCCACGCTACGCTTTGATTTGTTGATGTTGACATCGTGCCTTGCTACCGTAGCTACAACACGGAGCAACACTACAAACCTGTTCCAGCATTTAAAAAAGCACCATAAGGCCATGTATGATGCATGCATGGCTAAAAACCCGACCACCAGTGTGTCAAGTAAGCCGAATACCATCCAGCAGGGATCACTGACCGAAATGTTCGAGAGTATAACTCAATATGAACGAGATTCAAAACGGCACCGCAAAATTACTAAGGCGATAGTGGAGTTCATAGGGAAAGATATGATGCCCTTCAACACAGTGACCAGGGCCGGGTTTACGGCTTTGGTAAAGACACTGGATAAACGGAACAGCATGCCATCCCGCACATATTTTGGCCAGGTTACTATACCGGAGCTATTTAAAACATGCAGGCAGAGAGCTGGAGATCATTAAGATGAATATTTATGTTAATGTACACTGTTTCTTTTTTTTTGATTTTATTAAAAAATGCAATCCACGTTTACATATTTATTACAACGACGAGTGGTAGAGCCACAGATTTGTTTTTTTATACTTCTGCACTTTAGTTTGTGTGATTTGTTACTGTTACTGACTGGAGATCAGTAAAATTCGTATTTATTTCTCTTTTACAATTCAATAGTTAAATAAAGATATGTTATAATATCAATTCATGCATCAATTCATCTCATTTCATCTTAACACGTAGGCCTGGCCTACAGGAAAGAGCAGTTTATATGTTGACTGAATCCAATGTTGTGTTGGTCATACTATAGAATGATTTATTGCTTGTGTTTAGTGAATAATACAGAACATAAGGAACTTTAAAAATAAAAATCGCATACTAAATCGCAATCACAATATTGGTCTAAAAACAATCTCAATTAGATTATCATCCCAAATCGTTCAGCCCTAGTCCCTATGTTGTTATACTACACAGGTACCACAACAAACACTGTACTATAGAGAGGGTGCCTTGACGTCACACTACCCTCTAACATTGACCCAACTCTTGGATCATGCAAAACAAACAGTTCTTCACAGACGGTCCCTGGCTGTGATTTGTTAACCAACAGAAGTCTGACCCTGGCCGTGAGCCAGGGGAGCAGAGGGTTTAGTTGCATCTCTGTGGCAACTGGGATTAGGAGAACTGAGGTCACAATTAAAGCAACTGGTCCTGGTGTCACCATGACTCATATAGAGGACAGACACACCTACTAGTAGAGGCAGAAGAGGAGGTGGAGGTATAGGAAGAGTAGACAGAGGAATAGAAAGAGGGGGAGAAGGTGGAGGTAAATGAAAGTAGAGGGGAGAAGGAACAAAGAGGAAGAGAGGGAGAAAGAGGAGGAAGAGGGGGAGGAGGAGGGGTTGTAGGTAGAGTAAAGAGGAAGAGGGGGAGAAAGAAGAAGGTGGTGGAGGAAGAATAGAAAGGAAGAGGAGATGGTAGAGGAATAGTAGAAGGGGAAGTGGAAGAGGGGGAGAAGGAGGAGGAGGTGGAAGAGGAGCCATCCCCCCACTCACCTGGGACGAAGACGGTCTCCCCGGCCTTCTGCAGGACCTCCAGGGGTCTGAACTCAGCGGGCCAGCTGGGCTGCTGGGTGCGGGGGTACACCACTGAGAACCAGGTAACAGCCTCATCCTGCTGGTTTCCCCCGTCCTCCCGCCGCACCTTGATCAGCTCGCGGGGCGTATGCGTGGGGAAGAGACACCAGCGCTTGTGGCCCTGCACCAGGGCGTTCCAGGCACTCGTGCCCAGCGGGTCTATGTGGATCCCCGTCCCGGAGCGAGCCGGGCCCATCACGAACCACCTGGAGGACACAGAGAGGGAGAGCGAGCGAGAGACCCACAGAGAGAGAGAGAGGAAGAATCCCTGATCAACACCGTACAATGCTCATGATACAACCGAATACTACATTGTGATACGACACATACCACATTTGATGTGGTAGATCAGTTAAAGCTAGGGTAGTCAATTTATTTAAAAAGCATTTTTTGTCATATTTGTCTAAATTCTCTTAACATCCCAACAGCAATCGATAAATAAAATCCTCAAACAAAAGGAAAAAATCTTGTATATGTGGCTGTCGCAGGCCTGTTATAGGCCTTTCCAATCATTTCATTCGGCACAAATGAAATGATGCATTGTATTGACCCGGCTACCTGAGCGCGTGAACTTGTGAACTTATTGTGCATAACCAGAGTCTTCCACAAAGCTAGGCAGACCTATTGCCAAAGCTAGCAAACTAGTCATGCGTTTTTGGGGGATTGGCTTGGGAGGCCTGAAGGGAGTAAACAGAGGACCTATATGTGTACTTATCGTTTAAGTTGATTAGTGGTTTGAAAACCAATGCGAAAATTTAAATATTTGAACCAAAGTGTTTTGACTGCGTTGCGATTAACAAAGGTGTGTTGATTAGGAGCGTGAAAGAAAACAGCAGAAGGTGCACAGCAGAAAGAAGAACCACAGGAAGTGGGCAGTGAACAGTGGGCGGCGCGGACCTGTACGGCGGTCTTCGTTTCTCGCCGGCGAACTGGAAGAGATCGTCTCTGAAGAACAAAGGAACCTGGTAGTCCTCCAGGAGCTTGCCTCTCTTGGCGTGCTCCCCGTAGCTGCTGTCGAAGATGTACAGCGGGCTGTCGTCACGCGTCGTCTCCAGGTACTCCGTGTAGTACTTCATCTTCATCTTCACAGAGTAGCCGTCATTGTCCTCACCGCACTTGAACTTCTGGTTGCGGTACTTGCGTTTGAGGCGCTCCATGGTCCACTTGTGGCGAGCTGGCCAGCTCTCCTGGCTGTTGAGCAGCACCACGGGCTTGTACGGCCGCTCAAAGCGCTGGATGAACTCCTCTGGGGTCAGCCGCAGGGTGTCCACACGCTCCACGTTGTCCTGACAACACAAAGACACGCTTATCAGTTGGTACGGAGACAATAGAGGGCGTGTGTGTTTGCGTGTGTTAGAAAGAGGGCGAATATATTCAAGACAACACCACCATGCAATTGAAGGAATTTTTTAGTGAACCCATCTGAACAGAGTAACAAATTGATATAGGTCTAATGCAGCTGCAGATATCACTCTCTGATAAACACAGGTTTCAGACTGACAGGTTGACTGTTGATCAGTCACAGTTGACAATAGTATCCATGTCGTTTGCGACATGGATGTAACTACTTTATAGTGGCAGACTTGTCTTGAGATCAGAAAGATAGATGGCATAAAAAAGCGTACGTATCAATAGTAACATACAATCAACACACATCTCAATATATTAGGGTTAAAGTGGTCAGAAAATAAACTGATTCCACTGAATATCAGTCCTTGAGGATTTAAATATGAGCTCCAACTCAACTCTAATGTAACATACAGCAAAAGGCTCCTTGTAGTACAGAACTGCTGCCTACGTGACAGAGCACCGCTTGGGGTTGGAAACGTGAAACGTGCAGGATAGCAGCAGGCCAATGGAGGCTAAACTAGCCTCCGTTAGCCTAGCGGGGGCTACTGACAGGTACCTTGACAGTATGGTGTGACAGGTCGAAGGAGTCGCTGTAGCCATGCTTCGTCCAGTCTGACGAGTCCTTGAGCTCCGGCCTGGCACTGCGCTTCGCCTCTTTAATCCTCTTCTTGCTCTTGTGGTTCATTCCTCCAGAGGGAAACCGTGGGGCTGTAATATTAAGAGACCTAGCAGGAGGTTAGCTATCTAGCTACACTGGGGATATAATATGAAGTGATCTAACAGCACGTTAGCTAGCTAGCTACACTGGGGCTGGCGGAAAAGCACATTCGCTAGCGCAGGTGTGTCAGTCCGGCTACAAACAGGGAAAGTTACGCTAGTTTGAAAATCAATTAAATAAAATCGGACGTTCTTTATTAAAAAATACCTGGTGGGTTATCAATATTCGTTCATGTGTACCGCTTCGCTCCTGTTTAATGTGGGAGGTGTTTAATGAACAACTAGCATAGGAAGCTAGTCCGCTTTCTAATTATACAATGAAATGTGCCCGCCCCTCGCTGATCTGACTGGACACTGATTGGTTGCAGCCGTTGAGCGTCGAGACGGTGATTCGTTGAACTGTAGTATACGCCTTCCCGCCACGGCTCCTCATTGGTCAATCACTACTTGTTCTTTTTTGTCTGATGAAGTCGGAACAAGCGTGGTTGATTTTTGGGATGTAGAGTATTGAAGTACTACTAAACCCAAATGGACGAAAGTACAACCTCAGAGCTCGACGTAGTTCTGAAATCATTCACTTTTGAAGAAAGTGAGGGTACACAAGAATCACTGACTGTCTCCATACCCGAGGTTTGATCCATTCCCTCATTCAGAAATATAAACTCGGCTCAATTATAGCGACATCAATATTAAGTTATATTGTATTATTTATTGAAATATATTCTCAATTCTAAATGTATTTATCCATTTACTGTCTATCAAGACTGTCAGGACATGTGATCATTCTCTACATGATTCTGTAACACTCGTGGTTCCAGGTTCTTGACCCCCAGTATGGAATGTACGTGTGGCCGTCGGCGGTCGTCCTCGCCCAGTATGTATGGACACACCGTGGTGAGCTTGTGGACAAGACCCTCCTGGAGGTGGGACTATTTCTGGTTATTTTTTTCATTCTTTGAGCCGAGTAGTTCACGAATGAAGTACTCATTAATCGCGAGGGAACTGCTCGGCTCAAAATATAATAAAAAAAAAAGATACGAGCAAAACATTGACACCAAAATACAGCTAGCAGTACAGGCCACTATATTTCCTTCGGTATTACATTTCCATCTTATTCTATAAGAAACTAGTGATTAAAATGCTGTTACATGATATTGAACAATAAGATACGTAAATTGTACAGATTGTGGCGGGTGACCGTCAATTGGTTAATTCCCAGCTTGGTGCCGGTGTGAGTCTTCCGGGGGTGGTGGCGGCAAGATGTGGGTCCAGGGTGATCCTGTCCGACAGTGCCCGGCTGCCCCTCTGTCTGGAGAACTGCAGGAGAAGCTGTGCTGCCAATGGCCTGGAGGGGGTGCGTGTTTTGGGGCTGACCTGGGGGGAGATTTCCCCAGCTCTGGTGCTCCTTCCTGCACTAGACGTCATCCTAGGATCCGATGTTTTCTATGAACCAGAAGGTGAACTCGCCTACGATGTCATTCAGTTAAGACCATCTACTCTGGATGAGTAGAGACCGCTCGTAAAATGGTGATAAAATTACATGTGAATTCCGCAGATTTCGAGGACGTCATTGTGAGCGTCGCTTTTCTTCTTAAGAAAAGCCCCAAAGCAGAGTTTTGGACCACATATCAAGAGAGAAGGTTCGTTCACGCTCACCACAAACACATTCAGTTCATTTTAAACACATCCGTTTAAACAAAATTGTCGTGTATTTTCTTCCAGCGCCGACTGGTCCATAGAAGCGCTGCTCCACAAGTGGAAGCTGCAGTGTGTTAGCGTCCCGCTACCTAGCTTTAATGCTAATATGGCTCAGCTAGCTGGCTCCACACTTCCGGGCCGACACACGGTTCAAATGCTAATAATTAGCCTCCATGCCGAGCATCTATCCTAGTCAAGCAGTGCGGTGGTGGAGTCTTTCAAGACTACTTGTTTGAGAATAAGCGGGATTTAACTTGCTTCATGATTGTAAATTACTGAGATTGTAAATAAATTATTGTTCATGGTTTTTCGCTTCCTGCATTTCACAATGTAATGCACTTGCACCGATTGTCAATAAATCAACTGGAGAAAAAAGAGACGTAAGGCTATTTTAGACAAATCACCAAATCTTTAATTTCATTCACAGCGGAATAGGTACACCACATTCAGAGAGAGATGCAACATGGGCATGTAGCTTTAGCTCGATTAAAAGTAATGAAACCGAACTTCAATCCAGGTTACCTTTCAGGATAGACTGGACAAGCAGCAGTCACCCCTTGGTAGTCACAGGAGAATACTGGACACAACGCCACTTAACAGCTAACCCGCAATACTCAACCGCTACACAACTGCAGCCTAGTGCACAAAAAATACAGGGAAGAAGATTAGAAACCAAAGAAAATAAAAAATATCAATTAACTACTGCCAGATCCTGTAAAAATACAATATACCTTAAAATCTGTTGGACTTCAAAATTGTTGATTTAAACCAACTTAAAAAACATGTCAAAGAAAAAGAAAAGAAAAAGGACAGGCCGGAAGTGACCTGCTAAACAGCCGTCTAGTGATGAGGTCGTTTTACGAGGACCCACACATCTCTGCCCGTTAGTCAATGCATTTGGAAAAATATAAAAAGATGCCATTTTGTTTTAAAGGGGAGGAGGACACTAAAGTAACCTTTACACTAGTAAATCTTTGCTTGGGTGGAATCCTTTCTTGGCCTTGAAGGTAGGTTGTCCTCGCCTGGAGAGAAACAGTCAAAATGAAGTATTGGTTAGGAGAAATTTATGTTTATGCTGAATCCACTCTGAACACACCACAACGTTGGGCTTGTTGAAGAGTAACCAAAAAACATTAAGACGACCTGTAGCCGCTGCGCCATCGCCGACCCATGCTTTACTGCCGGGGCAGCAACGCATGGCTCAGACGGGGTGCTGAGATTACCATCCTACTATAACAAACACTTGCATAACAAGCCGAGGTTAAGATACACAGGAACATTCACAGAGGAGTAGAGGGGAACCAACCTTGGCTGTCCCTGCAGCCCGGCCGTCTCCTGAGCGGACAGCCACCCGAACAGACATACCTCAACACAACCACCCCAACTCTCCAACCTGCTCCACAGCACAGCGGACGCTCACACTGCAACCCCCAGTTAACTGCACATTCTGCCCCAGCTCAACGCGCAACGCCACCTTTGCAATACGGGTCTCAGTAGCTTTGGTGGAGAGAATGCCACAATCTGTTTACCATCAGCCGTTGAACAAGTGACCATGTTTCAAATCAAACTCTAGGGAACATACGGTTTGCCATGTGCCTTAGTAGTAAGGTGGTGGATTTATTATTCAGGGGCTGCCAAAACGGCCACCACAGTACATGTTATGATTCATAAACATGGACCTTAGAAATCAAAATCCAGAACAATGTAGAATTGGGATCAAGGTGTGTTGCAAATCCTGATGTATTTTGAAAGTAACAGGAAGTGAAACATTAAAAAAAAAAAAAGAATATTACGCACTATAAATACATTTGAACAATGTTCTGGATTCTTACCTGAAATATTTTTGCTTTAAGGGGTCTGGCCTCCGTTCTCCCCTGCTCCTGCAACTGCGGGAGACTTGGTTGGGCTTTTAGATCTAGACCGAGACCCTTTGTTGGAGGCAGGGGTACGTGATCGGGACTTGCTCTTGGACTTGGATCTGGAGCGGGAACGAGACGGGGACTTGGTGGCCTTCTTCCTTTTGGGGGAGGTGGACTTGGAACGTGAGTAGGAGCGGGACCTGGACCGGCTGTAGCGGGACCTGCTGTGGGAACGGGACCGACTCCTGCTGCGGGATCGGCTACGTCTCCGCCGCCTCGGGCTGGGGGAACAGCTGAATAAATTCAGTGGGTTGAGTGGTTAGAAAAGATGCAAAATCACACATTCATCATCACGTGTCCGCGCCCGTCGGACCACAAACATTTAGGGCATTTAGCAGATGCTTTTATCCAAAGCGACTTACAATAAATACATTTGTCAGAAGAGAAACATCAATATATCGCTGTCGGTACAGTAAGGATGTTAATAGAACAAGTTCCAAGCACTTACAATTGCCAGGTTAACCCATTCCCGTATACAACAAAGATAGCTAGGATAAGATGCTACACGATGCTACAGTAGCAAACATTACTACTTATTTTAGCGGCAACTAGCAGTGCAACACACGATAAACAAGTTCGACAGGAATTGCTCTTTATTAACTACCTTTAGTTTAAATAACTCGAATTTGTACATTATTATTTTAGTTTCAAATGGCTGTCCTCAATTTTACTAAAATGGCGACGAAATGTGTTCAAAACGACATAATCTTACCTTCTGCTACGGCGACCATAACCTCCACCACTACCTCCGCTTCTCCGGGGGGCCCCGCCACGCCGTCCTCCTCCTCCACCTCCGCCGCCGCCACTGCCGCCGCCGTGATGAGAATCTGGAGGCCGGCCGTAGCGCGCCATTTGCACTCGCAGCTCCCGCCCGTCGAGCAGCGCGCCATCCATGGCGTCCATTGCGTCTTCGGCGTCCCGTTTGTCGTGGAAGCGCACAAAGGCGAAGCCACGGCTTTCCTTAGTGTACCGATCCCGAGGGATGTACACGTCCCCGACACGGCCGTACTTTTCAAACACGCGTCGAAGGGTTTCTGGGGATGTTCTGTACGTTAGGTTGTCCACCTTGAGAGACGTCATGCCCTCGACGTCGGGCGGAGGCCTACCGTAGCTCATCGTGTCGTCCAGCGAAACACGCGGATAGATAACTCGACACACGTCAGCTAAAAATACCTAATCTTCGCCCGCGAACGGCTACCTAACCTTGATATACAAAAAACTATCGAATTCGGTAGTCTTGGGTTGGTATTGCTACGGTTTTCTCGCTAAATAGTTCTCATACTCACAAAGCCCGTCGTTCCTCACCGAGCTACTGCTAGTGTGGTTCTCTGACGTCAGCACGGCTCTTTTATCTTCCGGTAAAAAAACATCGTTTGTATTCAACGAAATCAAATTCGCCAATTTGTCTTTATAAATTAAATGTGTCGAATAATTTTGTGTTGGAAAGGTTTCTCACTAGCGTAAAATTGTTTTCAATGTAATTAAGGTATTTATTACACTTTTTTATAAAATAATCCGGAAGTAAATATACCAACACCGGATGTTTCCGTGCTCTTGTTTTTTTTCTCTAGTTGTTTGACTTTAGAAACCTTGGATCGGTGTAAGTCGATGAGAGTATATAGAGAGCCAATTCTGTTGTGATATATAGATCTACTTAACACAAGTACAACGCTGTTTGCAATAGTCGTTTATTTTGCGGATTTGGTTCCTTGGTGAATCAGCTGACTACATTCACATGACACCGTGTACAGTCATAATGCTGGGACCATAAAATATATTGGGATAATCTTATTTAGGTATTCGGAAAAACCTCGTCCTGTACCTTACTAAGTAACATATAGCACATGACTGTGCTATAAGGGCAATGTTGCTAAACGGGCAGTAACTTTACACAAACCAGATCAGTATTTACTTGAACATCCTGCTATCCGCCGGTGAGTAATCCACGTCTGAACTATTAACTCTCTGATCCTTATTTAAGAGAGATATGTTATGTTTCAACGTCAAACCTCTATAAACTGTTTACTTACGTACCCACACACTTTAATTGTGTGTTTGTATGCTATTTTCTTCGCAGACGAGGTGTGAAGCTGGTGCATCTCTCCTGTATTCAATCAATCGAGGCATTTTATACTGTGCATCATGACTCCGGAGGGGAAAGCGCTGTCCAACATAGTGATCCTGGGTTTCGGCTTTATGCTCATGTTCACTGCCTTCCAAACATGTGGAAACATAGAGGTAACCTTCAGTACCGTACACAGCAAAAGCACAACAAATCTAAAGTGATGAAAAATTACACCGTTTTAAACCGTGAAGCAAGTCTTTGTGTATGTATTGGATTTTACATGTTGGGGTGATATTGTGACAATTGATTTTCCATTTTCTTTTCAGCAAACTGTTATCAAGAGTTTGAACAACTTTACTGCTAGTGGATATACAAGGTAATACATTATATAATATACATTATATCTTTTATGCGTCCTTTCTGTAGAAGCACATTTACCCAAGCCCCAACAATGACTATTCATCCTATGAACCAGAATGGTGATTCAGGTATTCCTCTGTTGCACTTTGACTACTGTGGGTCTGCATAGCAGCAATCTGCTTACTGTTCCCAGGGTTTGAACCAAGCATGGTGTAGCAGCTTTTAGTTTCATCTTCCACCACATATGTGGAACAAACCTCCCCACTTCCTCAACACTTGAATTTTTAAATGTAGGCCGATACAAGTTTTGTTTGCAGCAGCTTCATTATCAAAATGTACTTCTGTACACTTTTACTGACCTTTCTCTTTTGAACCGATTGTCTTTTACTGTCTTTCAATGTTTTTAAACATGATTCTTCAAATGTAAAGCGCTTGGTGAATGAAGGGTGCTATGTTGATCTGGTCTCTTTCCCCAGCATGTCCATCATCTACGGCGTCTTCTCGGCCTCCAACCTTGTCGCTCCGTCGGTGGTGGCCGTGGTCGGCCCGCAGCTCTCCATGTTCTTCAGCGGGCTGCTGTACAGGTACGCAAAGCATGCTAACCACGCTACTTTCAAGATAAAAACAAATATGGCCACTTCAAAAAGTTGATTGTAATTGTTTCTCAAGTTGTTATAAAAAAACCGACTTATACAATAACACACACACACACACACACACTGCTATTTGCTACTGTGACTTTAAATGTTTTCCATGACAAACAGGACGGGATGAAATATAGATTATATATATTATTATTACATATAATATATATATATTCATACAGCGGGATGTGAACACAATATTTATAGTTTTTAGGGAGATGATACTGTGTTATTGATATAATTCATAGTTGGGTCTTGTTTTAGAGGAAAGAACTGTCAAAAATTTAGTTGATGATGTTGTGGAAATGCTCTTGTGAGAGTTAAGAAACTTAACTTAACTTTAATGAGAACACATAACAAAGCCATCAGTAGCATCAGGACCACCCTCTGAAGCTACTCTTCAGAGGGTGGTCTTTTAAACATCACGTTTGGTCAGCCTGCAAGCATTGTGTATCGACATGCATTCAACATGGAAGCAGTTCAGGCTAACTTAGATAACATACTGAGTCAAAGTTAATGGCACGTCCAGGCTGCTGAACAAGATAACATACGGACCAAATCTACATTTGCTTTGTGCCCAAGCTCACATGACAGGTTATTTACAAGTTAAGACAAGCACTGCTCACAATTAATAAATGTTTCTCCACAAAGATGATATACAATCACCAAAAAAACAACAACCTGAAAACCACCCCTTGCAATGAAACAATCCAGATTTCAATGAGGAAAGCCGTGTTTGATTTTGTTAGGATGGTTAAACAGAGTATAGGACTCACCAGGTTAATAGGGTTGGGGTGTAATTTCAGTTCAGTGGTTTTTGATGTTCTCTCCATGTGGTCCCCAGTGCGTACATCGCCATGTTCATCCAGCCCCGCGTCTGGAGCTTCTACACGGCCTCTGTGCTGGTCGGCTTCGGAGCCGCAGGTAACCGCAGCAGAACCTCCAGAACCTGTCCCACCGGCTCCCCAAATTCATCTGGATGGGCTGTGTTGGTTTTAGGCACTAGTGCTGTTAATTTGGATTTGGTGTGTTGGTTTTGTGGGGCTGTTCATTTAGTTTGGGTGTGTTTGGTTTGGCGTCCCTAGTGCTGTGGACCGCCCAGGGGAACGTGTTGGCCATTAACTCCACTGACACCACGATCGGGCGGAACAGCGGAATATTCTGGGCTCTGCTGCAGTTCAGGTGAGTGCTTGATTCGTAGCTTCCCGTCATACATCTTTTATTAGTCCTCCTTATGGAACAGGACGTTGTCATCCCTAAACAGGAAGTTGACATCCATTTCTTCTTTTTCTCCAGCTTGTTTTTTGGGAACCTGTACATCTACTTGGCCTGGCATGGACACGATCACATTTCAGGTACTCTGGAGGATTCTTCATTCATTTGAATCCTCTGTTCTATTATGGGAGCCGGAGGAGTGTGTGGTGGTAGGATATCTGACTCCCAGCCCCACGGTAGGGAGGCCCTTACCCCGTACCTCCTCCAGAATGAGATCTGAACTCACTAGAACCAAAGTGACTTCTAATTGACTAAATAGTCCTAGTTTGAGGGCTTCGTTCTATGGGTGTGAATCTATAATTTAACTTTGAATCACAGTTTTAAGATGGAAATATGCCTCATTAAAATGTAGAATTTCATCATTATATTCCCTAGATGAGTTTTAATCCATAACAACAGAATATACGAGATGAATATACGAGATGATGTTGATTGGAGAAATTTAGTGGAGTAAAGATTTGTATATTTGGCAACTTCATTCTCAGATATTTATTGAAATGTCTTTTTTTTATCATAGATTCTAATCTTCCTCGATGAGTATGTTTTCTAGCAACTGTAACACTATCAAAACTGGTATACATTCACATCACCTGTAACATGTATAGATGAGACTTTGCCCTTTACAGATGGCTGTGCACCAGCCCAGGTATAAACCCGGGGTCAATGATTATAATGGATGCCATTTAGAGGACACTTCTATACAAAGGTTCTTGCAGTACTGTGAGTGCAAACATACATACCATTATATACATGTTCCCATTGTATAGATATACGCTTCATGCTTTGAATGTAGTGTGTATGTATATAATGGATGTACTTGTATGTATGTATGTATATATGTTGGTCCCTGGCTCATGATTCACCGTCTGTTCTCTCAGAGAAGGACCGCCAGACGGTCTTCATCTCCCTCACCGTCATCAGTCTGGTCGGCTGCTTCCTCTTCTTCCTCATCCGCAAGCC